>BSBM01000047.1:40195000-40210000 GCA_027924585.1 Larix kaempferi
CTTTTTGGGTGTTAACAGATTGCCCCCTGATGTGTGAGGGCAGGAGCTCATCGTATGGCCGATAGACATCATAGTTCTTTTGTCTTTTTTCTGGGGTTTTGGGGAGGAGAAGAGATCGATTGGAGACTGAATCCGCGGCCCTTGGAAGCTGCAAAAAATAAACAATATTACATGGCCTCAATATGAATGAGGAATAATCCTGATAATGGACGAGGCGGGCATACCCATGCTCGTATCAAGACATATATAAGCGATTAGTCCCAAGAAGGGGGACCTGAGAAAATACATAAAAAATCTACTGGTACATCATAATGGTCCAGAGGGGACATCATTTTGGGATGTACTCATGATCATAGCATGGCTGATCTGAATAAATGATAAACTGGAATAGAGCAACAACCGTTTTGACGAAGGTCTCAGAAGGGTTGATGAACTGCTGAAATTGAAGGAGTCCAACATCTGTAGGGACTCAAAAGACTGTGAGTCATCTCTGAGAATTAATGTAACTGTATACTCAAGGGAGTATGAAACTGGGGTACACCTAAATACGGTCGCCATGTGCAACCCAGATATCTATAGGAAAAAATGTAACTGGTTGTATCCATAGGTAGACTCTCAAATGTGGAGGAGTCAGATGGTATCCGGGGTCTTCGACTAATAACTGAAAGGACCGATACCCTGTGCGAGTCTCAATGATGCGATCAAGGTGTTGAAGTCGAGCATGTGAGAAACAACCATTTGGAGAGGCACTGAGGACTCTTCTCGAAATGATTCGTAGGCACTCATCATAAATGGTGATGAGTCCAAGACACAGGGACCTCTAGGTCTATCCTCTGGAATAAGTTTGGTTTTCGTTGACAGAGGGAGACCAGCAACTAACAAGGCAATGATGTTTCCTTGATAGGAGCGCGAGGTGTAGAACTGAAGTGTTGTAGTACTGATGGTAGGACTAACATACATAAGGTTGGTTGGGAATAACGCAGTGGGGTTTTCGGATTCTGCCTCAGAATCAGATGTGAAGTGAGGTGTGTCAGAATCGGATGACTGTATGGTTGACCGACGATGTGTTGAGTCAAGGGATAAGGCTCTACATCGGTGACGTGGAGAGCCAAGTAGACTGAAATCTGGGAGTTCACCCTGAAGATGACGAGAGCATCTAAAATTCTCAATGGTGAGAAGTAAGTTTTTGTGTAAAAATCTGTATAGTGTAAGGTGGTAATGTATAAAAGACTCGAAACCCTAATGCAACCAAGGGTGCAAGAAGGGGAGTGAAAATGAAGGCTCTCAGGCCAAAGAATCAACCTCAAAAAGCACTTATTATAGCAGCTGTGCTATAATAAGTGGAGGGATGCAAAAAATGGTCAGAGTACCAACATGCAAACAACTTCTAGAAAAAATAGGTGTAACTAGACCAAAGGTGGATTGAATCATGCAAACACCTAACTAAAAGTATTGTGAATCAACAAACGATATTCTCTGCAAGGTGATGAAATCCAAGTCAGACA
Source organism: Larix kaempferi (assembly GCA_027924585.1). Lineage (NCBI taxonomy): Eukaryota > Viridiplantae > Streptophyta > Pinopsida > Pinales > Pinaceae > Larix > Larix kaempferi. Next base: position 40,196,506 of record BSBM01000047.1, read on the forward strand.
ATATTGAGTGTTGAATCAACGGCTAGATATCCCCCTACCGGGAGGAACACCGGGTAATCAATCCTAAAGAATGGAAACTAGGATACTCCGTTCATGACACGTCCAGAAAAGGTAAATCTGCCGTTTGGTCCTTTTACCGCAATACCCCCATACAGGGATATCCCGAGAACTGCGAATGGTAGCCCTTCGGTTACTGAATGGATTTCGGTATTCCACTCAGGCTTCCGGAACCATCCTCGTGACTTCAACCCTCCTAGGGGAGAGGCCTTCCGATAAACTGGTTATGACCGTGCCAACAAATACTAGGAGATTTTGGTTCCCTAATGGACAACGACTATGTCTCAGATGTAATAACTGAGGGGTGTTATTGGAACACCTATCCCCTCAATACTACCTAGCTACAAAGTTCTTTTAAGTGTTCCCCAAGTGGGGTTAAAAGTCGGTTGAAGTTAGGGTATATTTTAAGGCTCAGTTTAAATTAAGTGTTTGAGTGGGTGCACGTGTGGTATTTAAAACTGAAATTGAAAAAGTAAATGCTTTGCAGAAAATATTCAAAAAACAAAGGATCTTTTGAAATATGAAAGCAAATAATATGACTTTTTCAATAAATGGAAATTAAATGCTTTGCAAAGACTATTCAAAAAACAAAGGATCTTTTGAAATAGGAGAGCAAATAATATGACTTCTTTAAGAAATAAATGGATTTCTTTTTCAAAAAATTGCTATGGGAAAAATATCAAAGAAGTAAACAACAAAATTTTAACCTAGATAAAATGAAAATAAATCCTTCTTTCAATTTCTGAAAATTTTTAAAAAGACTTTTTCAAAGGTGCATTCTAAATATTAAAATTTTCCTATGGCTGTAAACAATGCTGGAATTTTAGTACTGTAAAATGTGCTATGTAGGCAGAAAATACAGTAAAAAATTAATTTTTTAAACGGATTGGCCGAATGGAAAAAATTGGCATCGCGGGTTTTGACAGAACAGCGGCGATGGACTGCACGGGTTTCTGTCGCACAGTCAGGATGGGCAGCGCAGGTTTCACCTGCGAAGCCGCGATGTGCAGTGCGGGATTTCGTCACACAATCGCGATGTGCAGCGTGGAAAAGGTCTGCGAAGCCGCAATGTGCAGCGCGCTAATTGGCCGTGAAGCCGCGCGGAAAAGAGCCGCGTAGTCGCGATGAGCCGCGCGACTGTTGGGCAAAAATCCGCGAGGCGAAAGCCGTACGCGGATGCCGAAAAATGAACCCAAAAATTGAAAATTTCGGGCTGTTAATGGCAATAAAATGGGCCAAGATCTAGAACAGCAATGGATCTGCTGTCTAGGGTGGCAGATCTATGAAATAAACTAACTAATACAATCAAAAACTAAGATTTAAAGCAAAAGTGAGATCTAGAAATTCGAAAGGAGTGGAGTCACCAAAAACGGTTGGCTTGGTTTTTCAACCAAGCTTAGTGCTATGGGCACCTGCTAACTAGTAGCAGCAGTTTCAATACTAAGCAAAAACAATAAACTAAATCTAAACTAAAACTAAACTAGCATGTGCATATCATAATAATCTTTTCGAATTAAAACAAGAACAAGAAATGGAAAAAATAACTTTGTATTGAAAATGGGGGCAAGCAAGTGCTTGCAATAATAATACCTCCAAGTGATGAAGATAGTTGAGAAGCTCCAAGGATGAGCAACTCCAAACTCCAAAGGGTCCTTTCTCCAAGCTTGCTACAATGGCCAAAAGCTCAAGGGAGATTTTGGCAGCATGAGGATAGGAAGATGGATGGATGTGAAATGAGGAGCCCCTACCACCTTTTTTAAGGTTTTGGTGGTGGGGAATACCATTTGTGGTTTTGTGGAAACCAATGGTATTGACCAACATGGTTTAGGTACTTTTCCCTCCTTTTTCCCTTTTTGAATAAAATTAATATTTTTATTCCCTTTTTAATATTTTTGGGAATTTTGGACCCTTTTTGAGGGTTTTTTTTATGTTTTTTTAGGAAAAATAATCTTTTTGAGTGAGAAAAGGGGTGTACTAAGGTCTTTTGGTGACCTTTTGTTGGCTTGAGAGGCTCAGATGGTGGAAAAAGTGGACAAATGGGTCATGTGAATAAGGGAATGAGCTAGTGAGCACTTTTTGGGTGTTAACAGATTTAGGATCTGTTACCTTCAATCCTCCATCTACACACTATTGGAGACTAATGGCACTAAGGAGTAATTTTGTTCTTGTTGCGCGCCCCCCAACTCGTACATGACCAACTCTATCATGGTCCACTTCGGACGACCTCATGCTCCCCCCAAGTAAGCGGATCAATGCTTTTCAACTCATGCATGGAATTCCATTGGAAGTCAACACCGTCATCGCTCTTCCATGTGTGATTTATTTGTACTCTATGACCCCTTATTTCCTTTGTGAGTGCGTTGGTGAACCGTTTCACCTGTCACTACACACATGCCCAAAAGCACACATTAATAGCTCCGCTCTCATTCATCACAATTTATTTCATAACCCGATAGTCGTTATGCATATGAATCTATTCATAAACATTGTAATTCATTTCATAAACAGCTAGTAATTAAGCAAACATACATTTATTCATCAATTCCAGATAAAGTATCCAATTCCACGAATTGCCATTTAATTCATTGTTTTTGTTTGTCAATTGTCGTCATGCACATCATCATGTGTTTCTCAATTTTTAAGACACATCCAAACTCAAAGGGCCACTTTATTTAAGTATATTCAGTCGGGTCACTCGACGAGTTCTTCCAAAGTCTTCAGGTATTCTAGGGGCATTACACCCTTCAAAAGAGATTGGATAAAATTGAATTCCTATTAGATGCAAAAAAAAAGCTTGAGAATTAAGATGATATGTTGTTTTAGAAATCAGTTTACTGTCTCAGAATTTGCAAGCTACTCACAGCTGGAAATTAAATGTCATATTTAGATGATTCCTAAAACAATAGTACATATAGCAGTTCCCTCCTTTAAGATAAATTCAAGTTTATAATAAAGTCCATTGAGATTAAAGGCGTTTCATAGACTTCTGTGAAGCTTTATGTAAAACATTATTGTTGTGAAATGTAATTGCAGAATTTTGCCTACAGACTTCTAGTTACTGGTTCTCTCTCTCTCTCTCTATGCCATTCTAGGGTATATTTTAGACATATTATTGGAAAATTGGGGGAAAAACACTGATATTGTATCCAGGTAGACCTTCGACATTTTGTTGGAAAATTGGGGTAAAACCACCAAGAGATTATCAATCTTCCATAATAGAGATCCAGACTTACCTGCAATACTCATTGGACATTTTGTGCAACCATTTTGGGTCTGAAATTGCTCCTGCTTGGACTTGCACCTATTTTTTGTTATTCTTGACCTCAAGGAGATTCTCCAAACTAAAGTAATAAGGTATGTGCATTCTTAGTCTGACGGTTTGTGGCATCTGAATCATTAATTCTTGAATTTGAACTGTATCTTATTTGTATTGCCTTCATTCTTGTTTTTTTATATCCGCCTAATATTTCTACCACTTGTGTTTCATCTCTTATAGCTCTTATTCTTGTTCTTCAGTTCACATTTTCTTGGACGACATCTGACGAATGCATTCATTTTTCTTTCACCAAGCAAAATATTCAATGTTATAGCTTCAGCACAACTTCTGGAGTCACTCATTTTCATCCTGTTATTTTTTGGACTGTATTTTCTCAATCTCCTATGCTTTTAGGCATCTGATTTGCTTGGAATGATTTTATGTGGGTCTTGATTACTTTTTTAGATTCCAGTTTTAGTGCTCATTTTGAGCAATTCTTTCAAGGATTTGGGAAGATTATACAGCTCCCTTTTCATGTGAATCATTTAAAAAATTTCACCATTTGGTAGTGCTACCAAGTTTTGCATCTCCTGTCAAGGATACTAGTTTGTTGGAATCAATGTAGAAGGAAATTTTCTGTATAGTTTGTGCCATGTGTTGCAATTTAAATGACATGGAAGGCTTCAGGAGCCACTGTTTCTCTTTGAAATGTTATCTTTCCCCTTGATCCAAACTATGCTCTATTAATTCACAAATATTTTATGTAGTGCTGCCTTTGTGGCTGATTTCAAGATGACATATGTTAATAACACATATAAACTAATGAATGTAGATAGGTAAGATTTTGATTTAATATTCAATTTCTTTTCATTTTACCATATAAAATAATTCACAATTTTGATATTTTTTTTTACTTTATGATATAAAATTGTTCATAATTCTATTGTCATACTTTATGGTTGGTTTCTATATATACGATCACAATAATAAAAAATATATCCATAATAATTGAAAGAAAATCTTTATTTTGTAAATCAAAACTTATTACTTTATATTACCTTTATAAAATGAAATTAAGCATACATTGATACATTTACTATATTTAATCTTATTCAAAGATCCCAATAAAAAATATTAACCATATATTCAAGATTACTAATGTAAATCTAGTACATCATATTTATAACTAAATACGTTTACAAAACATAGGTCCACCAATTAACCAAAATCGGATATATCTATATGACAAAGACCCTATAGATCATTTTCTAGATTAATCACAGAGTGTATCATTGAAAATTGTACTGATCTAATAGGTTTCTAATGAAAAAAATAATAATATTGACATGTCCTTATAGATAGTATAACTATATAGCTTGGACAAACAAAAGGTGTCTAATCCATTGTACATAAGAATCCTGAATACAAATAGAAAAGGTCTAGACTCTAGAGCATGTTGATAGAGAGACATAGGGTTAATGTTTTCATTTTCATCAGTGCCCAGAGTGATCTTTATGAGGTTGCTGTCCAACTTTGTTTGTATTGACCTTGAATCTTATCATAGTCAACTTTTGATGATAGTGTGCTTTTCAATAACCCAACAACGTTGACAATTTTTAAAACGAGCTTCATTTTTTCTTTGGTTACCTTCAAAGTTTTGTAGATTTCATTTCATTGGACCACAGAGTCCTTAGTCTCCAGCTTGTCTAAGGAGGGGTTGGTGTTTGTTGATGGCTACCGCCAGTGTGATTAGATCATCAAGACTTTATGGATATCCAATAGCGCAACAAGTTTGAAGATGTTCCAAAGGAGCTTCAACTTTTCATTGGTTACCTTCAAAGTTTTTGCCCATTTTATTTCTTTGGATGCTGGAATACTTAGTCAACATTTTGAGGAGTGTTGGAGTCTATTTATAGCAGCCATCAGAGTGATTAAGTTATAAGTGGTTTATGATATCTCTCAAGTTCCTGCAAGCTTCTAGCTATATCTTCTTTTAGTTCTTTTCTCGGGATATTCATTCCGGGCCTACGACATAGGTCCTGTGGTAAACTGGTATTTTCTCCAGATTCCAATATTTATGTTTTTCTTTTTGGGCTCGGAAAGTTTCCGAATATTGGCAGAAACTATGTTATAGAAAATTGAGGAAAGAATCAGGCTATTTGTTGGTAGCATGGGTTCCTTAGTTGAGATGCTGCCTCTTGTACTTGGCCTTCTTGAATGTTCTACTTGACATGTTTGAATTAATGAGACTAGTTTCTTTCAAGGCTGATTGATGATATGAATTAGTTTCCATATTCATTTTTTGTTCCAAATGTTGAGTTTACTGTTTGCACAATATCTGGATAGAGTCCCAATATGTAGACTATGGTACCATGCTTATGATGCTTGTTACCTTCCATTTTCCATGGGTATCCACCTATGATTTTTATCACAGTTTTTCATGGGGGTGACATGTTGATGATACCTTCGATGCTAGCTTATGGATGGATGGTCTCCTTAAGGATTCCTTGATGATTTTTTGGGTATTGTTGAGGTCTTGGCATGTTGTTTCTGGGGCGAATTGTGCAGAAAAAGACCCTAACTCTAGACCCCCATATCTCCAACGCTCTATCTCAGATGGTGGCTTGTGATATATGGTTTGAAATCTCTTTTTGAGGCCTTTGTAGTGATGTAGAATGATATTTTTGAGACCTCTCTAGTGATGTATAACACTCTTCATTCCTTAAGGCATTGGAGAAATTGGACATTCTTTTTGGCTGTTAGATTTTGGTTTATGGGCCATTTTTAGCAGTTTCGGTAGCTTGTCTTTAGAAGGGTCGTTCTGTCACACCATAGCTTTGTTGGAGGTGTATGTTATATGGATGGAAATATTATTTCAATCTCTTTCCACGGGTATGAAATTCTACCCCTAGTTCCCAAGGGCGTTGGCGCTATTGAAACTTATTTTTGGACGTCCAATTTTGGTTTTAAGGTCCATGTTGCTGCATATTTTTATGCATGATGGTGATCCCGAGGAGTATTATTGATTTGACACGTCATCTTCCTTGAGATCCCTCTCTTGCCACACATGTGGAGGCATGGTTATATTATTGTGTTGATGACTTGGCATAGCGGCACACATGTTGAGGCACTTTGGTAATATTTTACTTCACATGGGGTTTTATTGCACATATGTTCATGCACTTTGCCACTTGGAGGAGATGTTAAGCATTGCTTGAGCTATTTTAGGAGGGGTTGTTCCCTTTTGGAGGGTTTCCACTGGTTATTTGTGAATCTTTCATGGAGCTGCCTCCTTTTGGAGTTTGTTTGCACACTTTCTCATGCATTGGTGGAGTTCATTGCACATATTTTGAGAATCCTTGTACATGCACTAGGGTTTGATGTGGTTGTTCCACTATTTTTGGATATTTGCACAAGTTCGATGGATGGATTGTTCTACACACATTTGTTGGTCTTCTTTGATGAGCACCAACCCTTTGGAGAGGGTTGTTTACATACTCATCTAGGTCATTTTTTATGGGACATTTTTGGAGGGATGTCCTAGCTTAAGGAGTAGTTAATTATCTTTTGACAAAGTAAATTGGGAGTATTTATCATTCACCGTTGCCTGTGATGAATGAAGTAAATTGGTTCTTTAGCTCTGCAAGCTCCATCGAATTAGAGCAAATCTTTGAAATTGTTGTTTTAAAACCATTAGCCACCTCATTGTCTTTGTTTGGGGCCTTCCTCCTATTCCCAAATTTAGCCAAGTATGCCTCATCATAGTACTTTGTTTTAAACCATCTCGCAAGGTACATTAAGAAATTTATTCGTTATTTTTTTTTTAAATTCTGTTAAAGCATCTTGCAAGGTACATTAAGAAATTTATTCGTTAATTTATTTTGATGTAGCTAAATTTTTTATGCAATTTAGTAGAACAAGTCTTTGAGAAATGACCCTAAATAATCTTTTGAAGTAGTTTGAGCTAGTTTCTTCAGATTTATGTAACTGAAGTAGATCTAGTATATATCCATAAATAGATTAAGGTATTTTCCTGATGATGAAATGTATAGTTTATATTTTGCTAGCTGTCATAATAAAATGTGTTGTAAAAAATAAAGTAACACCTGGAAAATTAATGGCAACTGCCTTTCAATAAATTATGTTAAGCTCGATTTGCCACTGACCATGTGTTGGATTTCAATTGAAAAAAAAATGGCAAGACACTCACGGTCTCACCCTCAATATGGACACTTTCTTGCGATACGCGACAAGTTTCTCATGGATTTGGTGTATATACTAGACAAATCTTGAAAAATGATGCTAAAGATTTTAATCGTTTATAATATGAATAGTTTACACACCATGCTATGAGTAGTAAGATGAAGAAAAATATTTTACTATGTAAAAAGTAAAATACTTCATGTTTAGGGTATAAAATTTGGTGGGGTGACAAAGAGTGTCATTAAACGAGGGTTTTAGCAATTAGAATATTTTTATATAGATGAAGATGTAGTTTCACGAACTAGTTGTAGTTATTTATTGTTATAAGGCAATCAGTAGCTGATATGAACAATAAGGTCCTGCTCAAATTACTTTACCAAACTCAATGTTGTTATCTTATGTTATTTGAGCTTTAATGCAATCATATTTTTTGCTGTTATATTTAGTTATTCCTGTAGTTGCAGTGCTCACGCCATTTTTATACACACCCATTGCAAGGAGCATCACCGAAAATAGACTAAGACATAAATGCATCTCATTAGAATAATACATACATCATACTCGAAAAAAAATTAAAAAATGCGCAGCAAAAACAATGAACTTTTGCAGAGTCAAGCTGTATTGTGCACAGACTTTTAGGTTTTATCATTTATGTGGTGACATCAACTTTTTAACATATTTATACCATTTTAAAAATTAATATTAAGCTATTTTAGCGTAAACAAATTCAAATATATTGTATTTATACAAAATTCAAATGTATGTATATATATTTCTAATAGATAGACAAATTATTTTTGGTAAATTTAAATAAAAAATTGGTTTTTAAGTATTTTTTATTTTTACCTTGATAGATGTTTATATCTTAGAATTTGGGATGGAGTACCATCTATGCTCTTTCTAGATTTCATAGATTGACCTCTGCTCTCATTCATGATTTTTATTATTAAAAAATGTCGTTTTGGTAAATTATTAAAAAATGTCATTTTGGTAAGTCCAATACATAAATCCTCACTGGGTTAACAAACTGGATTTAATTAAATAATATAAACTATATACTTTCATAGCGTTTCTCTCTTGTAACCGGGATCCCAACTTTGATGCCCATCAACCGGTAGTAGCCCTTGCCAAGGATAATCTTAGGGGCGAAATTTATCCCATGGGCTATTTTTCCATGTTTTTTTCCAAAAAAAGATTCACCAATTTGCATTTTTTTAAGCCCCATTTCGCCCAATTTTGATGGGGTAAATTTTTTTCGCTCTAAAAATCGCCAAATTATTATATAAACTATATAAAATCCTTATAAATTGAAATCATTTTAGAAAAATATCGCCAAATATTTTATAGTTGACATTTTAAGAATTGATATGATTCACCAAGGTTTATACACTTTTAAATAAGTATGGGTCCTTAAAATTATCCATGGTCCTTGCCTTACCCAATACCCATAGCACACGTTGTTGAGGTTAGTAGAAAAAAATGTAAACAATTAGGCCTCTCTTTGTTTGATTATGAGATTCTAGTTTTTTACTCCAAATGTGGGGCATTCTGGCTAGATTGAAGGAGGATGGGGCAAGTGTATTGTCCAAATTCATTTTATGGGAGTTGTTCAAAAATAAAAATAAACAATTATATATATATATATATATATATATAAGTAGTTGATGCATGGATAACTCCTAGATCATGCATGGATAATAGGTAGTGACAGACAACCCATTTAACTAAAGAAGGTAATAGGTAGCCAAGGCATAGAAAATAAATGATTACAACTAAGCATAGAGAACAAGTAACGCATGACTTGTTCATGGCACTTAATTTGTGACCTATCAGTGTTCACCGACCTGAATGTGCTAGTTTATAATTTGTAAATATATATATATTTTTTGTAAGTTGCAAAGAGAAATTTAATTGATAGAGCTGAAAGATACATCTAGAGACAAAATGTTTGTAGCAGATTGGGGAGGCATCAAGTGGTGAAGCCACCATCCCAATCCCTAAAAAATGTTGAACTGACTGACATAATACAAAATAAAGACCTCCTGGGTATGGTCTTCCCATACAAAGATTGGGACTTGCTTCAAAAATAAAGTTTCATACTGTCTGGTGTTGCTGTAAAATAAACCATATAGAAAACTAAAACAAAAAAGCTGATAATCACAGAGATGACCTGGAGCTATGGCAACCCATTTAGAAATTTGTTGGTGGCTCGTCTGGTGTCTCCTCGAGTATGGAATAGGTAGCAGTGTCGGTCCTGAGAGTTGTAGGAGCCGAGCCCTTGTCCTTTCTTACCTTGGATTTTTTCTGTGCAGACCCAGGTTTTGGAGCTTCAGGAGCTACAACGTCCTCATTGTTTTCCTGCACGGCCGGTTCAGAATTGTGGCCCAGGGAGAAAATGTCCCAAGTCATATTGGCGTCCAAGGTATTCGAGTGGTCGGTAGGCTCTTTCAGGCTGACATTGATGTAATAGCCAATAGTGATTTATGGTGTCGCCATTGCTGCCAGAGGCGAGCAGGGCCACCAACCTACGAGCTTCCCACCCATCAATTAAGCTACGAGTCCATGCAGAGATGCGCGGAGCATAACCGTCCATGATAGTCAAGTCCATGGCAACCCGGGACCTTCGACTGGAGCTTATTCTACCACTACCACGTCATGAAATACCTCTGTTGCGAGGCGTCGTGGCAGTGAGAGAAACAGGGGAGACCACAAATATTATCTTGAACTCAGTAGAGGGAGTCACAAAGAATAACTAGAGCGCAGTAGTAGGATTAGAAATCATGCCAACCAAAGCCTTTAAAGGGTCGAGCCAAGCCAAGTTCCTCCTGTGGAGGCAATACATGAACCAGACTGTCATCGTTGGGAAGGGTGGTAGAATTGAATGCATAGCACACCGACCGAGAGAGAATGTTAATCTAGACCCCCGCGAAGGAGAGTGTGATTATCACCCTCGTCCTCCCCCCTTAAATAAACGTCGTCGCCCAGGTTTCCAGCTGACAGGTGTGAAGCTGGTGTCATCACATGGCCGAGTTCATGCATGTTGAAGGCATCGCCACGTGATGTGGGGTGGTTGTACGTTTCATCCATGTGCGCGTTGGATGAGGTGGAGGGCACGTGGGCACCCGCATCCGGGGATAATTTGTAAATATATTAAATTCAAATATTTTAGCAAATTTAAATAACAAAATAATTTTCAAATATATTAAATTCAAATTTAATTAATAAATTAGATTAAAATTTTAAATAATTTAAATTTTCAATCTTATAAATTTAAATAATTTAAATTAATATTGGTGTTTGTAATATTATAGATTTAAATAATTTAATGCACTATTGATTTTACAAAGAGGTGGGTGACATGGGTTACTAATAAGACTTTTAACAAAATAACTATAAAAAATATTACAGAAATTCATAATTAAAATTCATATAATTTTGGAAATATAAATATAATTACAAAATAAATTATATCCTACATTAACAAATTATATCTTACATCTCACTATGTAGATATGATATAATATTTTACAAGATTATAAACAAATTAATAATAAAATTGCTCAATATTATTCGTATTTTTCTCTTTATGATTTCTCGTAAATAAATTTTAGTACCTTAAAACAATCATATATATATATATATATATATATATATATATTAGTTGGATTTTACAAACTACAAATGGTCCATCATTAAGAACTTTCCAAACATAAGAACTCCCTAGAAACACTAGTATCCAATTTTTGGAAGCATCTATGCCTTGTCTCTTTCTTCCTGTCTTAGATTACAATGTTTCAAAGGATTTTTATGCACAATATTATCATCTTACCTTTTTTATCCTCTTGCATTCAATTTTTATTGTTTAATGGTGTCTGGCTCCTGTAATTCAGTAAATGGTTATGACAAACTGAATTTGTTGCAGAAGATAAAATGAAGTTGCAATATCGAAGCATTTTCTATTATTTTCATTTGTGGTTTGATTCATGGATAACTCATTCTAAATAAGAATCTCTAGCAAAATATTGGAATCATGTTTTAAAATAATTTGTATTTGGTGTTCGATTCCACTCAAATACGCCATGAATCCACTCAAATACACCATGAATCTAGAGAGCTTGTGCTAAGACTACAACAAATTAACAAATTGCACTCGTGTCTCAAATTAGTTTGAGTTTTTGTATGTGCGTGTAGCTTAGTCATTATAATTAAATTATAAATTGAATTTGTGAATCATTTTATTAAATTTTTATTTTGTCTTATTGTTATTTAACATTATTTTTTGTTTTTATGTTATAAGGCAAGGACTAAGGTGCACGCAACTCTTGTTTTTGGTAGCTATCCTAATTTGAAGAGTATTAGAGAGATGATTTGCAAAAGAGGTCATGGAAAAGTAAACAGCCAGAGGATTCTACTCAACATCGCTTGAATTTCAACCTGTGCAACTTGAAATGTTTTCTCTTGAAAAATATATTGATACATTAAAAAATGTAGATGATGATTCAACTAAGCACTCAAATTCATCAAAATAAACAACAAATCTACAATAAGGTACAAGAACAACTTCAAAAATATCACTAAAGAATAGAATTGTTCATATTTTCAAGGTTGGAGATATTGTGTGGTTGCATTTAAACAATGAGATTTTCCAAAGAGAAAAAAACAAAAGTGAAACCTCATTGGTATCCAACTCATTCAAGTTGAGCCTACCATCGTACATGAAAATATATTCATAATAAATGATGAAAACTTCAAATTATTGCACCGAGAGGCACTCTACATTTAAATTGATGTTAGCTTAAATAAATAAATAAACTTTAAAATAAAATTTAAAAAGTAATTAAATTGATGTCCGCTTAAATTTAGGAATATATACAAAACTTTGAGAGCAATTCTCATTTATTACTATAGTAAATAAATAAATATCATAAAGTTTTGCAAATATATGAGTATATATGAGAATTATTAGTGCACATCCAACAATTAAACTTTTCTTTAATAAATCAAATTCTGAATAAGTAGAATTTCATAATTTTTTAAGCTCATTTAAAAAAAAGTTTGCATATACTCTTAACTTGAAGTTACTAAATTAAGATTTATAGCAAATGTTTCTTACTTTTCCTTTGTATATTATTATTTACTCAATTTAAATGACAATTACAAAAAGATAGATAAAATAAAAAATAAACTTTAAAATAAATTAAGTGTAATTAAATTGGTGTCACTTAAATTTAAGAATATATACCAAACTTCTACACCATTTCAAATGTAATATCATGAAGTACTTTAACAGTAACACAAATATTTAAAGAAAAGTTTAATTGTTCAATGCATAGTAATAATTCTAATTAATTTCTTAAGTTAATTTTAGTCATTTAGAAAAAAGCTTGAATATACTCTTAAGTTGCTAAATTAAGATTTATAGCAAGTGCTTCTCATACATATTGGGTAATTGATTAGTAGTAGCTACTTCTAAGCAATTTCTTTAAAGGCACATTCTCACTAAAAAGATTTGTTTAACTTGATATTAACCTTTGTAATAATTATTTATTTTTATTTTACTTTGTATATTATTCTTAACTCAATCTAAATGGAAATTAAGGGTTAACCTTGACTCGGGAATGAGCAAGGTAGAAAGTGGTTTTAGGCACATGGTTTTGGTAACCCCTGGTTTCTTGCTAGTTGTATTTGCATGTAAAGAACCTTATTTATAGGGTTGGATTCCTCCATTGTAAGGTGCCAATGTGAGCATAGAGATGCTCTTTTCCGCCTTGGACTAGTTTGGCCAAGGACCAATAATAAATCTATTATTAATGGTTATGGTGTTGGTATTGTTGATTGTTTGTATTTATATTTATTTCTCTCTCGCATATTTTTATTGCTAACATAATTGAGTTACAACAAAATTTACTAAAATTATGGATGTTTATAGAAGTGAGTTAAGAATGAAATAAAATTATTTAGTTATGGATTGTAGTAGGA
>BSBM01000047.1:40907500-40920000 GCA_027924585.1 Larix kaempferi
AAAGAAGACATGTCAGATATTGCAAACCAAATAAAGAGGGGGGAACATTAGGAACAAGAGGCGATAAAGACTCCCTCATGTGAATTAAATAAGTTGAAATGACTTGCATGTAGTTTGAAATATGAAATGAAGAAAAGTGTGAAACTCTCCTCCAATGCCCTATTTGTTTTTTGAATATGAAATAGCTTGACGTCATCCAATGTATCAAGGTTCTAAAATATTCTTTGAAAGGTTTTGAATATAAATGTTCCTTCAATGGGTTTCCTTTTCCTTGCCTGAGTAATTCCAACAAGAGATCTCCAAAAATCATGAGGTTCTTCACTTGGTGAACTTGGAGGAGTACTATTCCTAAAAACAAAGTGTATAATTCATCTTGGTTGTGTGTTTCTTATCCCAAACCCCATGAAACTCAGTTCTATATTTATGTTGGGGCCTAGGAGAACCCCCTCGCACCTCCCACCCCTTATTTACCCTTGTAAGAACCATAAAAAAATATTTTATGGCACTTATGAGAGTTGATCCATTCCTAAATCTCTAATTCCTTGAGATCTAGATGCCAACGAAGATCAAACCATGGATTTTTGAGGTGCGAATTTGGATTAAGGGGGGCTCCCATTCAACAAATATTGATCCCAAAGTGCTACTAAAAGTGAACTTTTAATATTCAATCTCATGAATCCCTCATAATTCTAGATATTTTAACATAAGATATTTTCATTGATTGTTGTTCACTGAGAATTGTAGGAAACCGAGGAAAAGATTGCCTTGTTTCTAGCAAGCCAATTTTTCCAACACATATACTTTGGAAGCACCAAGCAAAGTCTTCACAAGCATGGTTTGTTGTGAAGAGAGATAGGGTAATAGGGTTTCCAATTAGAAAAAATATCACTCCAAAGATGAGGAAATGTTATTTTTTCTCCTAGCTCATACAAGTTGTGTTCCCATACCTTTGTGCATGTGCGTATTCTAAAACTAAATTCCTTGATCTCTCTTCATTCTTAAGACATAATGCACATCTAGCTAACCAAATAATGTTGTTTTGAAGATATTTTATGTTTTGAGGATTCTTCCATGTTCCAAAACCCAACAAAATACATTGATTTTAAAAATACCATTAAAGTGTCAAAACTTCTTCCACATTTTTTACTAAGGGGACAAAACCATGTTGTTAAGAAGTGCTTGGTAACCTCCATGTATAGTTTAGATACCCTCCTTACTCCATCCACAACTGTATTTTGATGAAATGTTGAGTCGAGTGGCACCTTGAAGCATATACAAAAGATATGAATAATGAAATCGTAGTTTTTCTAGAATCTCCAACTACTTCCAATTCCTCTAGTTCTCTAAGGGATCCCACTCTAAAATATCAAATAAGGATTTGTTTTCTCTAGCCATGAATCACTTCCTTAATTCTTCTAGTGTTGGATTGGATGCAAGAAGATATTGACCCACATTGTAAGGGAACCCCCTGTGGGTCCTTAACTACTATCTAACAACAATTTATCGAATCTAACAATATTTTATCAAATAAACAGTTTATCTGATTAAATAAACATGCATGTGAATTTTGATAACATTCTGTGTAAGCTTATGTTGAGAGAATGATCATAAATTTCATATGTTGTATTTTCTAATTCTCCGAATTGAAACAAGAGGAATAGAATGGTTTACCTCTTAAATTTATTCTAATGTCAATCCAGTTGTCCTCCAATGCTCCTACGCTCCAAGCGTGCCCAAAGTAAGACTTACCTCCTAGCCAACTAACAATTTCTCCAACTGCTCTCTCTAGGAAATCTCTAGTTTTCCTAACCCTCCTTGCCTATGGTTTCATCCACCACCACCACAACAACAACACCTGCATGTATGCCTCAAGATCCAACTCCCCTCTAGTTCAAATATCCTCTTGGTACCCCGAGGGTTTTCCCAGCTTCCACCCCCTCTCTTTCGTTCCCTCTTCCGTATTTATTAGCATTTTCCTTATCTCCTTTATTCCATCCACCACCTCTCCTCCAAGGAAAGTCACCGCCTTCGAATATTTAGTTACTAGGGTTTAATAAAAAACCATTTTTTTAATAAATCCTTGAATCATGCGCAAAGAAACTCTTTTATCATAGCAATTATGTTTAACATGTCAATTTAAAGATAAATGAAATTTATGCTAAAACCTTTTGTTAATACTATCTTAATTAATTAATCAAATTTCACACTAACAAATCAAATATCACACTAATACACTAAGAATAAATAATAATATATTTAATTAAACATGCTATTATTAATGACATCAATATTTATTTTTCACTCTGAATCAACAAAATAATAAAACCATTAAGTATTTGATAATTCAATTGAAAGTGAAAAATATATAATAACTATACTAGCGCACATGCACAAAGTATGTATGTGTAGCTAACATATACATATGTTGCGTGTGTGCCAATGATAACAAGTCACTGCCTCTAATGCATAGTTCCTATTTGTTCACAAGCAAGCATGCAAGATAATAATCCAACAATCAAACATCCATAATTCCACTAACTAGTTCACTGAAATATATTATGAGCCATTTTGTACATTGAGCTCATCATACATGAGTAAAACAAATTTTTAACATGAGTAAAACAAAGTTTTAACACATTAGTAATCAAAATGTTAACTAACTTCCACACCATTCTTTACTACCTACATCCTATGTCTAATTCATAACTATCTTACACATCCCATCCTTCCTCTGTCAAAATATCTTGAAGTGTGAACTATATTGACCTAACCCCAAATATAAATCACAAGTGAAAGTGTCAATTAGATCGACCAAGTTTCGTCGATAGGAAACTATTAGTCATCAACACACAGCTTGGAGAATGTGTCTTAGCACAACCCTCCCATGAATCAAGGTTTCAGAGGATAAATGATGGCAAATTCCTCCACCCCACTTGATAGAACTAGGTTCAACGCCCTATTATTTCTCATAATGTGTTTTTGTTTTTGTTAGTGAGACCACGTCATCAAATGACTAGTTTGGGCAACCACGCTTCCTATAGAACATGCACTTGCCAAGCATCATAGAAATGTATTTGAAACCAATCATAACTCTCTAAATAATGCTTACTATAATACCATTAGTCTTTCGAATCGCACGTCACCTATGCCACTTCAGTTCCATAACTCTCTGATTATCACTTAGCCCATTTAACCTATGGGTTGGTTACTAGATACAATATTGTGCATAACTGTATCATTTTACCTATGATTAACATCTCATTAACCGACGAACAATGTAAAAAGATAATATTTTTACCATGTGCACATTGCTTAAAATTCATTTGCAAACACATTATAAATTGGTATTTATATACTACATTTGTCTATAATATAGCATGCTAGAGGGACATCATATTACCCCTTTTTATCATTCATGACTTAACCAATGAAATTCATATACAACTACCATTTACAAGTGCATATTACTATACATATTTGTATAGTCTTCTTAGTCCAATTGAAGTTAATAAATAATAAAGAAAGATACCATTTAATCACATTTAGGGTTTTAATTGTTGTGGGTGAAAATATGGGGCATTACATACAACCACCTTTCAAGAAACTTCGTCCTTAAGCTACACTCATTCACCATCAGAAGGAAATTTTATGACATGATATATTTTTGTCTTTCTAGTAAAATACCTCGCTACACTAGTCCCACCAGGTGTGCACTTGATCAAACATGTCAATGCCATCTATGTTTACTTCATTAATTGCAAGGGGTGTACATTTATATTACATACTACATCTTGTACACATAGCTAGTCAATCCTTCTCAAAGTTCATTAAACACATTTACCCTCAAAATAGTTAACATGCTATTAAATTTAATGGTTATTTTCTGTAACTCGATTCATAGGAAGACCTCGTCTTCCTTATTGCACTTTTTTAGGGTCAGAATGTATTGTCATGACCCATCTACTAATTTCTTAGTCTAGCTGAATCCGATTCTATGATACTCACTTGCTTTTAATTTCTAGATTTAATTACACCAATTTGAGATAATATCTAAAATGATACTAGGCATAATTCCCATCATGGTTCATTAAACCTTGATCGAGTATTATAGTTTATTTACAGTTTCATATTTAATAAATGGTCCAATATGTAGCTATCCACATAGTAATCTTAGTTTTTTTTTAAGTTCAAATTTGAATACATAAATCAATCTCGTTCTTAAGGCTTATTAAAATTTTCAGCAGTGGAATCAACTCATGCACATTTCAAATATTGATCCACCTCCTCTAAATAGGTACTTTGTACAACTAAAAAACATGAAAATCCTCTTGCGATGCCAATCATACCTTATCCTATTCTTGCAAGACAAAGGGAATTCCTTTACTTAACATGTTTAATAATATATGCTCACCATGAAACATATGACAAGACATTATATATCATATGCATACTCATTCATAATAAATATCATCACATTTTAAACTGGGAATGCCTTAAGGTGATTACGACATAGTCTTATTACATCCCATTAGTAATTGATTTTAACACATCCACTTCTTAATTGGTTAAGCTGTATATGCCTCTCTTTTATTACTTAGGGTCACCACTATACTAGATATGAATAACCCCCCCCATAGTCAGACACCTTACCACTTCAGTTCTCTAATTCATCACCATTCTTAACTTAGTAATTGTAAAGCCGTGATATTTTAATGATTTACTCTTCCTAAACTCTATATGCAATTTTCATATTAAAGTACAACTCATTCGTCTTACCACTAGTTAAAACCTTATCTTCTCATTTGAATCTTTCCAACTTATAAACCATTATACTTAAATTTTGATTATCACATTAGTTGTATTATATCTATGTTGTCACTCCTCAACAGGTTGGAATACTATATTCTTCTTCGGCTTACGTACATTTACCAATATATTACTAGTTTACACCTATGATATGCAATTACTGCACAATCTCTTGATTATTACTATTGATATTTTTTACTCACCACATAATGTGGATTAGATCCTAACAGGATAAATATTAGGACCCTCTTTGTTATATATAAGGATGAACATAATTGTTGTCGTGAATATGTATCTCTTGTTGAAATTTTAGCTTAACCTCAAGGTCATCTACACATTAGGTGGAAACACCATAAAATTAGTTATGGCAATGATAATTATTATCCTTTTGCAACTAAACACAACGTACTATTACTCAACAACTCATAAGCATAATCAAACATGAGTCGATTCAACATTATGTTGAGTGGTAGAAATTAGACCAAACACCTCATCACACAAATCCTAATACGATAAATGCAACTTGCTCACAACATTATCCATGGAAAGATAGATAACATACCTCTACTAGGTCAAGGATCTTACCTATCTACACATTTAAGTGCAAAGGAAACTTAGGTGCTTAATCTACTCTTCTGAACTAACTCTACGCCAAAATTTCATAATCATGGTGGTGTCTTTGTGATTAATAGTATTGTCATCATCGAGCCTATTTTTCCCATGACCATCTAAGGTTGTAAGTTATAGGAGTCATTCTTCAAAGTTGGTTCTTCAAACATTCTTACATGGTAGCCTCCTTGTCCATGTTATATCATAATCATAATATCCTTTATTAAATAACTTCACACCTTATCATATGCTTCTAGAAGTAAAGAATTTACACATTATGTGAGTGTATACAAAGATTATTCACCTTTCCTACCATAGTACTTGTTTTCATAATAATAATTTGTACGTTATATTTAGATGCAATGAGCTCATTTAATAATTTGTACCATCGTACTTATGTTTGAATCCCTCCATTGCCATGTTTAACAGTTTAAAAAGAATTCATAAATACCCTAGAAACGATATTCCTAAGGACACGTATATTAACTAAGCACAACCCTTGAAGTTGACATACTAAATTGTGGAAATTTCATTTACAATATGAGTTGGGATGAATGGATTAATGCATTGTCATAATGATAGACACTTTAGATGCAATAATAACGTAGACAACCAAGGAATTGACAACATAAAAGAAATAATCATCCCCACGACTTATTTTACCCTTGTAGCCTCTAAACCTTATAATTATGAAAAGATGGGTAGTTACACCATGATTAGCGTCATTAAGGAGTTTGAGAAAGTAATATTTTCAATGGCAATACGAGGATGAGTATTTAGTTAAGACTCTCTTCTATGTTGCACCTATAATCTATGTTGGGGGATCTTCAAAATGTGCACTGATATGGATGATTGTCACCCTATTACTTTATTATCCTCATTTATAGTCATATGTATACTTTCATTGTTATTATACATAATTCCATTCAATTATTCTTACCTTCACTTTACTATATTCTTTACAGCTTTCATCATCCACATGATTCTATTCTATATCTATAACAAGAGTTACGAGTAGCTTAGTTCTTGCCATTTGAATTGGTAAATCAAAACAACTGGATAAGTTATTCAAGCTAAAATCTAGAGGAGATATGAAAATAAATTTTATGAATTTAATCAATAGTGGACTCTAAAAGATATACCTTCAAATATTTAATCGCAAAGATTGGTCCATAATCATTTTAACTCCATATATTTGACTGTGTTGAAAGGTATCACAAAACCTGAGATACAAATATCAATTTTATAAACACTAAGATTCTAAGTGCAGAAAACACTGGAATTTGTACTCTCACGTTTTTTGATACCTCTCAACTTTGAATGGATCATAGACATATATAGTTAGGATTGTATTATGGATGATCTTATTAACAATTTGCGCTCTTATATTTTTATGTTTTTGACATAATTTTTTTTATATATTAAAGGGTGCTTTTATTGGTTGACACGTTGATTTGATAAGATCAATCTTAATTGGCATGATACTTTTGACTCCTTTGTGATTGCAACTTTTAAGATGATGTTGGTTCACAACCGTCCTTGCATATTTTAGCTCTAATAAGTGGGTTGTAAGTTTGTCTTCAAGAGTGAGCCCAACTCATTATATGATTTTTTTCTCTCTATGGCAAATGGGATACACCAACTCTTGGCCAAGAGCACTCGTTGATCAAGTATGCCTATTATCTTGATCCCACACCCTATTTTGATTTGATTTCAACTTTGGTTTCTATGAATAGGTTATAATATTCATTGGGTATACTCTTCCACTTTTCCACTTTTTGAATTGATATTTGTAAATAATTTTTATTTTTGCATTTATATTGTAAATAAATAAAAAGAACTTAAATAATATAGAAAAAAATAGTCCATGGCAATTTTACTCTTGTGAATATAAAAGGCCTCATTTTTGTAAATAAAACAAAGAAAATCATTTCCACCATAAATCCAAATTAGTGAAAAAGACCTACTTCAAAGAAATTATATTAATACTGAATTAGGGTTTTGAGTTTTTTTACTATAAATTAATTGATCAAAGCCGCGCAATGCACCTATTCTTCTTTAAAACAAGAGTCATAATGTAGAGATGAAAATCAAAGCATACCTAATATTTTATGTTTATATTAATTAGTTTAATGTTTATGTTATACCATAAATGGATAATTATAACAATCTAGTAATTAGTTTAATGTTTAGCCTTTGTTTAAAATCCAAACATCTCCACAAAACTAAGTGGCTGGCTACACCTATTTGGGCCACTTTTTTAATACTTACTAATATTTTCAACTACGACGAAGAGGCGTAGGTTCATAATTTTACAAGATGTGATGATGATGATGCCCTATGGACAAGGGTTGTCTAGGAGCTGAGTAATTCTAATGGCTTATGAATCTATGAGTAGAATTGAATTTTTTTGGATGTCACTGTATGTCCTACTACTTATCGATATGATGTGTAAGTTCTAGATGTGCATATATTCATAAATATATGCTAGAAATACCATATATTCAAACAGAGAGATAGGGAATAATTTTAGGGTTTAGAACCTTATATTTTGATGTATGAACTAGTTAAAACATAAGCAGACTTAAAAAAAAACTAAGTAATAGTTACATTTCTTATGTATAATGTAACTAAGCATAATAAAATTACGAACAGTATATAAGCAGTATATTTAATGAAAATTTTGACTCGGATATATTGCAGTAGAAAAGAAAATAAAGGAAAATAACAACAATAGAAACTACAACTGGAACAACCACATTCCACCCAACCATAGACCACTGAGCAACCAAACTACCTGCTCAACAATTACCCTCTAGCATAAATAATGACACTATATGGGATAAGATATCCTTCTTTAAATTGTAGTAGAACTCTTTATCCATAGAGAACTCTTGTTGCAATCTCTAGGATCTAACTCTTGCTCTCACAACAATGCTCACAACTTGGGACAAATGCCTTATACATCGAAATTGCTCACTCAACAAGTTCCCATGCATACTAGGTAGCATCCTACCCTCACACCTATGCATATAAATAATATTTTGCTGAGGTCTTACAAAAGGCCCAACATTCCCTCCTTGGGAATTGCTTAGACTTGGATCCCCTTCTAGATCTTAGGGGTGGTTCCTTAAAAACAGTTCATGACATTTGTCATCCTCTTCTTTGAGAAGGAAGCCTATGCTCCCCACCTACGAGGCCATGGTTTACCAAGTTCCAATTGGACATGAAGGGTTAAGCATTTCTACTTATTTGTGATGATACGAAAGCGAAATATTTCAAGTATGGATTCTATAATTCATGTGATGGATCTCTACTTGATATTAATATGAGATTTCAAATATTATGGGATTTAGTACAGTGTTATTAGTATGCTAGTTAGTTTGGATTTTCTTCCCACGAAGTAGGTTATATTTTAATGATTTGTATGCTAATTCATTTAATGGCATGTACTCACTTGTTTATTATTCACTTAGATTGAGATATATTACACATATAAAGGATTAGGGAATATTATATTAATAAGACAAGATGAATATACTTTAATGTGTTTCTCTTTCCTTCTCTTCTTCTCTCCCTCTCTCTTTGAGTAATGTGAATATTAGGTTTTAAATACTTTTTATATTTGCAAATTTAAATAGTTATCTCTTTTGAATTGTAAGACAATATCATGTGTATAAAGAATTGTCATGTTTACTTGACATAGCTCATTTTGAAAATAATATTGGTTATTTATAATTTATTAATTAAAATGACATTAGCTTAAATGGGTTACTTTTTGGATATTTTATCTAGTATATTCTAATCATTTTTATAGAAATCATATTAAAATTTGAGAAGAATGATTGGAATTTCAAATATAGTTGTTGAGATTGCACAATCTAATACAATAGAAGTATTTGAGAGTGCTAAATTCATTTATGTATTATTTTAATAATAAAAAATTAAAATTTAATAAAATGTCCAAACCTTAAACTATATTAAAATGTTGTAATTTTTTTAATAAAAATATGACTTAAATTTTAAAATGTCAAAAATATTACTATTTTTTGATATATTTGAGTTTATAAAATATAAATAATATTTTGACATTAAAATTGGATAAGTGAATTGCAATTTTTGTATTTTCCAAATGTTTGAAAGTATAGCTTTTTTAATAGTTTATATATGTGCAAGTTTTATAGTTATATATTTTTGGATTGCAAAATCATTATTAATTTTTTTATAATTATATTTTTTTATAATTATTTTTAATTTGAAATATAAATTATTTAATGTAAATAAAATTTGAAATAATAAAAGTTTTTTAAATGTGAGGTAAAATTGAAATCTTTATTTTATGTATGGTGTTAAAAAATTGTAAATAATTAATACGACATAATCTTTTATTTTATTATCACATAAGTATATTTATTATAATAATAATACTAAATTTAAATTATTATATTTAAAAAATGAACATAACAGAGTTGCCAACAGTTTGGGATGGGATAATTAAGTGTTAGTGTTATGGATAAGGTACCCAATACGATATTTTGCAGAAGTAGATTCATTAAGAGAAATAAAAAGGTTGGCATTGTTATGATAATTTAAATTAGTAGATTCATAAAAGTAAAATAAAAAAGCCAAACCAGATGGCATAATTAAGTGTTAGATTTAAGCTACTTGATACACTATTTTTCATTATTATATTGTTATAAAATAAATTATTTTTCATTATTATATTGTTATAAAATACATTATTTTTCATTATTATATTGTTATAAAATAAATAAAAAACATAGCATCTGTGGAACCAATTTAATAATCACTCGAAAAGATAGCAGTCGCTGTAATTACTTATGAAAAGAGAGTTGGTCCTGGTCAAAATAACTTATTCCATCAATTTTTTTTGTTGAGAATCTCAGTTTCAAATTATCTCAAAGTGTAGATGCATCTAAAGCACATCAACAGAAAAAAACAAAATTCCTTGTACACCATAGATAATCCTGGGAATGGGCTCTTCTAATGAAGTGGCTAACATCATGGGATCTTTCTCTGTACTCATTTGATGAAGTTGCCAAGATTCCTTCTTTTCCAGCGGGTGCGTGGGAAGCAAATGAGTTGTTTCTATGGCATAGATCGCATCATAATGGTGATTTCCTCTTTCCGCTTTTAGATTTGTTTACACAAATTGTACAAGGAAGATGATACACACAATAGTTGCAAATACTGTGTTCTCTCGGAAGGTAATTAGTTCATTATAATGGGAAGCTTGTATCCTTCATTTGTATTTCCACCATATTACTCTACATACAATGGTTCGCATGGTTACATGCAGGAGTAGAATTTCCATCATGTCTAAAGAGTTCTGCTCCAATAATCACTCCTCCATAGAAACTTTATCTTAAATCGTGTGCCAGCATATCACCACAACTCATCCATTATTAAATAGGCATCGACCAAGAATTTGGTTTTAAAGAACCTATCTTTTTTAGTCAAAGTATTAATCAAATCATGTACCTAATTCAAGTATAGTCACACCTAGTTTGCCTCGATTCCGAGATCCGGATCCTAATTCTTTTCACATTCGCTCGGATTCTTGCCAGAAGACACCTGACAAAAATTTCCCACATTTGCGAATTGCCCAAATTCCATGAACGATGCTTCCTCGAGCTTTCTAAGCCTCAAATTCGACAATATTGGGTAGTTCTAAGTCCTTTGACAACAAAAATACTCATTTAAAAGGATCTCCATGATTTTGGAAGAATCCAAATGGCCGGAAGGACTTGTTTCTTGAATGTACTCGTTTTCTAACCGGAAGTCAAAAGAGTTGTTTCAAACACTACATGATGATCCACACACAACTGGCCTAACCAATTCCATAATATTTTTTAACGGAGTTCGGACACTACCACCTTTAAGCTGGACCTATCCACCTATTACAGTTATTCTTTAATCAGAAATCCCCAGGCAATGACGAAAAATCATAAAGCACCCACACAACTGGAAAATATACTTCAACTATTTGAATGGCCGCAGCTCCCTACAGCTAGGGTAGCGCCCATACTAAGCTTAAATTTTAACTGAACTCAAATGAACTAAATGCAATATCAAGCTTATGCATAAGTAATCGGGTGTCTCCATAGATTCCAATGTTCCCATACTTGGCATACCTTTTGTGCTAACTAGTTTGCGAGCATCAAATGAGCCTATCTGCAACAGACCCTAGCACTGGCGGACAACCAGGGGAGGTGTTCTACATGACCAAGTTAAGCACCTGATGGAGGTTTGTTGATGTCCCACATGGGCTGCATGCATGCTAGTGGGATCGTAGGGGCGGCAGAGAAGAGGATAGTGTCTAGCATACACTCCTTACCCAGCTTGATAGGGCACACGGCCTTCATGCTAGTGGCCACTGCTTTAGAATTTGGAGCCTATCCACTATGCAGGTCCTGCACCTTACATCAATTCTAAAGCTTGTTCACTGTGTAGGTCCTGCACCTTACATCATCCTGTCGCCCCCTCCTGGGAACTGAAAAACGAGGACTATGTCACCTTGCTGCACCAATAAGATTTGTAATGAATATGATGATGATGATGATGAGGATGATGAAGATGAAGATGATGGTGATGAATATGATGAAGATGATGATGGTGATGATGACGACGACGATGATGACGATGATGATGATGATAATGAAGATGAAGATGAAAAATATGATGATGAGGAGGAGGATGAGGATGAGAATGAGGATGAGGATGAGGATGATTATGATGATGATGATGATGATGACGACGACGACGATGATGATGGTGGTGGTGGTGATGACAATGACGACAATGATGATGATGATGATGATGAAGATGGTGATGATGATGATGATGAAGATGATGATGATGATGAAGATGATGATGATGAAGATGATGATGATGATGAAGATGATGATGATGATGATGAAGATGAGGACGATGATGACGATGAGGAAGTTGATGATGATTATGAATATGATGATTATGACATAATATTATTTAAGGCATGCAATGTAGCCTAATCATAGTATATGTATCCCTCTACATTTTCTAGGGATACCCCACAAGGGTTA
>BSBM01000047.1:43925000-44115000 GCA_027924585.1 Larix kaempferi
TATGTGGAGCATGGTCCTAGAGGGGTGGACTAGCTATAGTCATCACCGCCTTCCAGTTGTAATGACTGGCCCAATTGGAAGAAGAGTCTTCTTGAGGAGTGCAACCTCCTTTCAGTTTTAGACTGATAAAGTGCATGAGGAATTAAATCCTCTGTGGTCTAGGATGATCAAGATGACCAAATTGATCAATATATTTTCTTTGAGAAGATGATGTGGTTCCAATGAGGACAATTGTTCTAGTTAAAATGACTTGATCAAAAGGGACAAAACTTCTCTTATATTCAGAAGACAAGAAGAAAGACAGTGCTGAAGATCATGCCTTGGAGATCTATAGACATGCCTTATTCTACTGCTTAGAGGGAGTGTTCCATATATGATGGCATGGACTTGTCATTCACTTGGGGAGATTTATACAAATAAGAATACCTCCCTAGCTAAGAGGGAGTGTTGATTTTTATGTAGCTTCGGGCCTCACTAAGCTCATAATATTATTAATAATGTATTTATTTAGTGAAAAGGTAAAATCAGGTAAAGACATAACTTTATGTAAAAGTTACCTTGAAGACTTATATATTGCTAAATGTGAATTCATTATTGTACACCACTTATAACACCAAGTGAATTAATTCATCTATCGCTCTACTGCAACGAATTAATAAGAATGATGCAAGTATAATCTCAATATAAAACTATTTGTTTCTATACATGGTTTATCTTCTAATAATCATATTTATTTCCGCTGCAAATAATTGAAATATAATGTTTTTATCTTACAATTCTAACCATATATATGTATGTGTCACTATTGGAAGAAGCGCACCCCTAACATTATTATAATATCCAAAATCCAATAAATAAATGCCTATAGGCATATGTGTGTAAGAGATGCCTACATTTGCTTAAAATGCTACATGTGTATACTACTCTTTCTCGTTATAATCAATTATTGTTTACTACTTTATTAGTCCCTGCCCGCAGGCAGTGCAGGGACTATAGGAATCAATTTCTTACAAATCTATTACCATGGCACACTTTCCAAAACTTTTTAACCTAAGTATTTTTGCAAAAAGTGTGTTGTGGCCAATAATATTATTCCGAGCCTTATTTGGCCTCAACTCGAGGCTTGCTAGACTTAAGCCTGATATCAAGGCACTTGGAGGCATGCTGGCAATGGCTTGGCTTCCGTCTGGCATAGTTCTCTATGAAGGCTACACGTCGTCGCCAGACATGGCACCGTTGGGACCTTGCGTGTCCTCTAGCGGGTTGTGCGACATTGCATGTACTCCAACTGGATGTGACTCTGCATGTCCTCCAACTAGTTATGCTATAGTGGATCCCCTTAAAACGTCCCTTTGAACTCAGGAAAACTCCAGCTGGTTCTTCTCTGCTTTGAACTCATTCCAACCCCTTCTGTGATCCACAATTTTTTCCTGTTGAGAAGATATATCAAACGTCCGACGCCATTGTTAACAGTTCTGCATCAGCCATCTTGGAGGATTCCGAGGATTCCGATCTCGAAACAAACCCAGGACCATGGCTGGAAACGTGTTATGCTCAGATTCTGCTCTGTATAATTTGCATTGAGAAGGCTCCATACATCTAGCTTATACCCAATTTCATTGTGCATCCACGTCTAACAAAGAGGTTAATGAGGTTGTCGTCTGTGTCGTCAATCACACCACTCCACCTAGGGATTTCCTGGGATTCAAAATGTTATTTATCACTTGCATAGCCTCCTCGTCCAACCCCTTCTCTTGCTCTCTGTTCATTTCTGTAGTCAAGAACTTGTACAATTGCAGTTGTGTCTGGTCCATTCTGAACAATATCTTCCAAAAGTTTCAGAACGACTTGCTTAGTGCAAATATATTCTACATAACGAACACTTCCAATAATTTGCGGGCCACTAAAGCTATAGAGCGGGTTAATACATGGTTTGGTCCTCGTGACAGACCTCAGGAGGTAAGTGACACCAAATCTCAATTTGTATGTAAATGCAGCTCCATTTTGTACAGTGAAGAAACATTAAAATTGCTTAACTTTTATTACAAATGCTAATTATTTTCTTCTTTATTTTGGCACGCAGAGGGAGGCAAAGATGGTTTTTGCAATAATCAAGCTTAAAAGAGGGATATCATAACACAAGTAATTTACGGATTCCGTTGATGACCCTTACCTCAGTGGGTCTCTATTTCTTCCTTTTTCCAGTCTATGCTCTTCTGCCAAAGGATCTTGGCCTCATTGTCCACATTCCTCTATGCCAGTCAACGTTACTCTATGTGTTCAAACAATTTGTCTGGGACATTGTCGCCCACCATTTGCCACCAGTTTATCTACTCTCCAAGAGTGAAGGCTCCTGAATAGCCTCATAACACGAGATATACAACGACAAATCAACCTAACAGGAGATATACAGTGGCAAATCAATAGTCTATGTGCTGCACCATAGAAAACTATAATTGTATATTGGCTTTATTTGTTGTTTCTCATCTTCCCTAACCATAACATACTGTCCCTTGTAACTGGGAGGGAAAACTTGGTCGTGCTCAACATTTCTTGTTGTAGTATGATTTATCTCGTGTATTTAGTGCCTAAGGTAGTTATGTGTCTCTATTCTGTTTTTGGACAATGATATCTTGGGCTAAAAAACTATAGTAACCAGCTAAAGTAATATTTTTGAAAAGGCCAGAAAACATCCACAATAGGCAGCGGTGATATGCAGTAGCAGATGAAAAGTAAGATAAAACGTCATATACGGCAGGACATATAACTAATGAGTCTATAGGTTCATTTGCCACAATAAAATGTGTTATAGATTTAATTGGATACAAATCCTTCTTTGCATATCTTTATTAATGGAAAAAGTAATTCGTAAGGGGCTAATTATATCGTAGGTCCTGCATGAACCGAGTCCTGTAGAGTTATAAACTCAGTGACTTTCACAATTGGATCTGTCCATAAGCGAGTCAACCAATTAACTCTGAAAGCTATACGTAATGGCTTAAGAGATTAAGCCACTTTCTACTTTTTGTCAAGAGAAAATAAATGAAAATGGATCTTCAACAGAGATGGGATTCCCATCCTTTCTTTTATCTTCAATAGAGATTGGATTCCCATCTAGCAAGGATAGGCCGCACAGAGCAATCAACTACACCAATCATAATCATTGGATTAGCATTTACCACAACGATGCTACTTACAATCACTTACAATCAATATTTTAATTGCGAGTCGCGTCTTTTTTGCATTGTGTTCTAAATAAATATTACACTATCTGTTCATTTCCCAGTGATATGCAGTGCCAATAACCTACAACTAGAGTGAGCGTTAGTGTTTACTCTTTACTCGTTTGATATATGTAAAACGCGTTAAATGTTTGATTAATAGGGCTTGGGTTTTGAGGCTAATGGCTCTCGTAGTTCGTTGGGTTATACTTGTCCATGCAATCCTCTGAGTAAACCATGGAACATTTAGCTTTGACATATTAAATATTCAAAAGTAAAACCCTAACATTTCTTTGCTTCCTTAGTCAAATATGCACATGCATTGAAGGAAATGTTATATAACAAGTACATAATGCATAAATATGAATTTTATTTTCAAAATATGGCATCACATTAAAATATTGGCCATCTAGAATAGAAAGGGTACATTGGAGTTTAGGTAAGCCAATTTGTTTGCACATTTGAGTTTTTGAGTTTTTAATTTTTAAGGTTCAGAATGCCTTTTTAGTTTTAATTTGATTTATTTTGTGATGAAATAATCCAACCACCAAAGAAAATCAATTGAAATGATATGTATGGAGAAGTGTTTTTAATAGAACAACAAATATAATATCATCCCTTAAGAGAACCGTAGCTTTAGCATTGGAATTAAATGTTTCATAGCATATATAAATATTAAAATCTTGATATCTATAACATTGGAATCAAATGTTTAATGACAAATATAATCAAAATGTTTCATAACACATCTAAAGACTAAAATCTACTTGATAATTATTCACAGTTCAAAGAACCATAGCTTTATCATTGGAATCAAAGGATTTTAACAAATCTAAATATTAAAATCTTGATATTTGTGCACTTGATATTTATGCATAGTTCAGAGAACGATAACTTTATCATTGGAATCAAAGGATTCCTAACAAATCTAAATATTAAAATCTTAGATATTTGTGCACATTTCAATGATTTCTTCATAGAGAAAAACTTGCTATCATCATATATCAAAAATGAATATCAGCTTATAAAGTAACAATATAATCAAAATCAAAATTAAAGTAGGTAACAATACTATCGAAACATTTAAATAAGAATTAAGAAACAGAAAAACTTGCTATCATCATATATCAAAAATAAATATCAGCTTATATAGTAACAATAGAATCAAAATCAAAATTAAAGTAGGTAACAATAGTATCGAAACATTTAAATAAGAATTAAGAATATAGCTTAAATGATTCATACATAGAAATAATAATAATATATTAATCTAAAAATTATTGAAAATACCGAAAAACTTATGAACTGAAAAAATGAATAATACCAGTCCAGTTTTTATAAATTTATTACAATTTGAATGGATAATTTGTTTGCAAACATTTAGGATTTCAATTACCATAACGCCCTATTATTTATTGTATTCCATCTAGTTTAACATAATATTGATATTTCCTTCGTTACTATTATCTATTGTATTTCATCTAGTTTAACATGATATTGATATTTCTTTCGTTATATTATTTATTGTATTTTATTGAGTTTAACATAATATTGATATTTCCTTAGTTACTATTATCTAGATTGTATTCCATCGAGTTTAATATAATATTGATATTTCCTTCATTATTTTTAATTTAGTAATTGTTTCACCATTGTTTCATTAATAGTTTGTATCTAAGAATATCACCATACTTAATACTTAATAAGAATTCGGTGTAAATTTTAGTGAGCTCCTTGTTGATTCTTGATACAAACACTACCTTACTCTGACTAGATTCCTTGAATTTTATAGGTAATATTTCCATGGAATTTGTCTCTAAAATGATTACATGGAAACAAGTTTGTATCTATGAATATCACCCTACTTAAAACTTAATAAGGATTCGGTGTAAATTTTAGTGATCTCTTTGTCGATTTTTTATACAAATACTGCTATTCTAACTAGATTCCTTGAATTCTATAGGTAATATTTCCATGGAATTTGTCTTTGTGGCGTGAGTACATGGAAAAAAGGATTGAGAACTTAAGCCACTTTCCACTTTTTGTCTAGGAAAAATAAATAAAAAATTACCTTCAACAGAGATGGGATTCCCATCCTTGCTTTTATCTTCAACAAAGATTGGATTCCCATCTAGCAAGGATAGGCCACACAGATATGGGATTCCCATCCTTGCTTTTATCTTCAACAGAGATTGGATTCCCATCTAGCAAGGATAGGCCGCACAAAGTATTAGAGTATTATTTGACAAACAACCAATAGGTTTGATATTATTGGTTATGATATAACTATGTAGGTCAACCACTATTGTGCATAATATGACTAGATTTTTATAAGTAAATGTAAATGTAACTCAATTCTGTACATTTTGTATCAAACTCTTTAGATTCTGTACATTTTTGTATTGAGTAAATGTATCATTACTTTTTTTTTAAGTAAAATAAACAAATATATAACCAAGATTACATGCACCAATCTCATGATATTAAGAAAAAAAGGCTACGCCAAAGCTTGAACAGTAAGAAAAACAACAAAGCTTGGCGAGATCTCTAAGCGATCATTGAAATTTTCAAATCCTTCCTTCATATTTGTGACGTTCTAAAACTCTCTTTTAACTGCACAAAATTGACGCATAATGCATGTTACTATTAATAGCCGTTTAATATGAATAATATTCACTTAGTTCAAGTTTAATACTTTCTGCTCAACCCTAATTTGAGTTTGATTTTAATACTTTCCCTCAATATTAATCTCTATGGTTTTTTATTATTTACAAAAGCACGAGGAAGATTATCTTTCAATGGTGGTACCGTATATTCGGTATCTTGATCAGGGCACATGAAATACAAAAACAGAATGAATAATATGAATAATATTCACTTAGTTCAAGTTTAATAATTTCTACTCAGCCCTAATTTGAGTTTGATTTTAATACTTTCCCTCAATATTAATTTCTATGGTTTTTAATTATTTACAAAAGCATGACGAAGATTATCTTTCAATGGTCGTACCTTGTATTCGGTATCTTGTTTAGTGTTCAGGGCACCTGAAATACAAAAATGGAATGAATGCCTCGCAATTTTGCTAATATTAGGGCATAGGAGATTAAAAAATAGAATGAATGCCTCGCTATTATGGTAATATATTTAATTAACAAAATCACTTTTGAAGGAAGGAAAATTTTAACAACATTCTTTCATGTTAGTGGGAGAGGCAATCTAGGATAAATTAAAAGTAAATAAGGACAAAGTGATGGAACTATATTTATATTAAAGTTATTATGTACACAACATATTTAAAGTTATTTCAATTTATTATACCTTATACCTTATATTTAAGGTAGGGACTTGTAGCTTAGATTCTATTTATCTTGTTTGGTTAAGCAATACAAAATATTAACAAGATCGCATGGTGATGCATTACCTATCGAGGTAATGAAATAAATTACATAGCTTTAGGTGGGTTGCAAATCAATAGGATCCACCTGAATAGTAGTTTTCGTTCTATGGTATTTTAATGTTATTGTTTTTTTAACAATACAATAAATATTACATCTTCATATTTAATGTTTCAAGTCGGAAAATATTTTGTAGCGCGATGGCTTCAAAAATGTTAACCTGAAATGGCACGAGGAAAGAATCCTTCTTTGTCCCTTTTTGCAATTATAAATAAGTTAAATAATACAACAAAACTAACTTTCCCTTTGGTTGTAGCTTGCAAGCAGCTATGGGTTCCAATAACCAAGTATCGTTGTATATTGCACTCCTATTTTTATACTATTCTGAATTATCTTGTCTTTTCCGCTGAGTTTTTTTGTTTCAGGGAGTTCTACATTGTAAAGAACAATAGTACTGTGGCACTTTGGCTGGCCCATTAAATAGTAACTTTCAGTTATCAAATGATTCTATTCTAATTTACGTTGCACGATAAACTGCAAGGTTTTATAACACAAGATCCAATAAGTTATGGCGAGAATGTTAGTGCGTAGGTATAACATAATTTTATATACCATTTTTGTGATGAAAAATGTTTATCATGTTGATGTCACTATCTATATATATATATATATATTAATTTATATGTAGGAGGATTATTAGTCAGCAGGGTAATTTTTAGGGGCGAAATTTAGTCAATTGGTTATTTTTTGGGTATTTTTTCAAAAACTAAATTCGTTATTTGGTCATTTTTAGTCTCTCTAGTGTCGCATTTATTTACATAAAATATGTTTTTTTATCATAATATTGACCAAAATTTACATGTTTTAGTAGTAAATTGTATGTTTCATATTTAATATTCGCCTACTTATGTATATACATGTTTTTGTCATTCCAAAATAATCGCCTAGAATACTATACTTAAGTATAATATTAGAATCCTTAAAAAATACCCCGTTGATCAGTAGCTCTACAATTTTGTGTTCTAAGTTATTGAAATCTAAGTTATTGAAAATGTGAGATTTTGTATTTAAAAAAAATTACATTCTAAAAACTTTTTATCTTTTTACAAACTTAATAAATCTAAGATTAAAACAAATTTATTTTATTGTAATTATGAATAAGTGTTATTAATTGAAAATAACTAGCCTATACCCAAATCCTAAGGCTCTATCAAGCGCCAAGAGGGATCAAATCTCCCGAGGTGCAAACCTCTCCTCGAAAAGCTCCGTGAGTGCAATATCGGAGAAGAGGTTTGCACCTTGGGAGATTTGATCCCTCTCGGCGCTTGATAGAGCCTTAGGATTTGGATCTAGGCTGGTTTCAGTCGTGGATGGTGACACAAAACTGGAGTTTGATCAGCATGGTAAGGAACAGGTTAAGTTGAAAACACAGATATGAGGATCATGATAATGTAAGTAATATGCATTAAGGATTGAGTAAATTGTTAAAGTGGAAAATAGAGACTATAATTTTGCAAGGACTAAATAAATGAATATATGGTTCACATCGTGATCATTCTCAATCTATCTTCTTCATCTTTTCTTATCTTCACACCTGGTAGTTTTGACATCTTCTCATATCGATCATATGAGAATGGAGGTTGAAATCATAGACCTGCCAATTCTTTAACTCGAGATATTGCTGTAAATGGCATACCCTGCCTCTCTTGCTTTCCAATACTAATAGTAGCTTTCTCCAATGTCAATCCTTGTGACTTATGGATTGTTAAACCCCAAGCAAGTTTCAATGGAAGTTGTTTTTTATTACCTCTTTCGATAGGTGTAATAGGAACAACTTGAGGAAACGATTCATCCCATGGCCCCCCCACATAATTATCAAATTTTATTAAAACATACGTGGGTGGTTCTGGAGGTGAACTTCGAGGGTTATATACAATTTGTTGTATAACTCCAAGAGCACAATTGACGAGTCCTGCATCAGTCCAGAGGTTTGACGTGAGCATTAACCTTGCTCCTATGGCTATAAGTAATTCAAGTTCCAACCCATCTTCATCTCCTTCCATAGAATAGTTTCTTTTTACAGATGTAGCAATACTGATCTCAATGGGACAATTTAGGCTTCTTATTAAGTGCTTGTTATGAGAGTTTACATCATCATTTGTTGCAAACAAATGTATCGCCTTATCGAAAGAATTTTTCATTTTAGCATGTAAGAAAGTATATGTGCGAGTCATCAGTAATTTCCAATCCTCTATTGTTGGAATTGCATCTCTGATATTCATTAACACATTACGAAAAGGCATTTGCTCATTGCTTTGTCCATTATGTCGAAACATAGTATCGAGGGTCACAACTGTTGTGAATGTGTTCCACAATTCTTTTGCAATACCTTCCGATGCATATACAGACTTATCCATTACAGGTGGCATTTGTCCCAAATCACCGACCAATATAATTGATCGTCCACCAAAAGGTATATTAGCATATTCTGGGAAGGCTTGGCGAAGTCTTGAATCTATTTTCATTAATAGATGTTTTCCAATAAAACTCATTTCATCGATCAAAATATATTTAACATTCCTCCACTCTTCTTGTAAGT
The DNA here is from genome assembly GCA_027924585.1 of Larix kaempferi. NCBI lineage: Eukaryota > Viridiplantae > Streptophyta > Pinopsida > Pinales > Pinaceae > Larix > Larix kaempferi. The sequence continues at coordinate 43,934,216 of BSBM01000047.1, forward strand.
TAATTAAAGTTGGTCCTCTTAAAGGATTGATTTCTTTGATCGGTATATGAAGTGCAAAATGAACTGTTCTTGTGGATATGTTGAAAGCTGCCACCCCATAGGAGCCAGAAGAAGTAATGGACTTTTCCCTGGATGAGAGAGATTTTCAAGTGTGCTTTTAATGGCTCCAATCAAATATGACTTTCCGGTTCCTGCAGTTCCTTGGATTATCATGTGTAGTGGATCAACACCCATTCTATTATGCTCACGGATAACATCATACGCTATTCTTTGCTTATCCCCCAAACTATCTATTGAGTAAGACTTCGCATGTTGATTAGTAGAAATCGTTTTCAATTTTTGCATATCAGAGATGAAATGAATTGCACAACTCGAGGTCTCTACATCTACAAAAGTAGTGTTCCAATCATGCATACGATCAAGATCCTTATGTCCAAGCATCTCAAACTCATTATAATTTATAAATTGATTTTTATATAATCCACATATGATCTCCCATTCATGTTTCCTGGAATCTCCTTGTGGAATTGGATGTTCTTCTTCTTCATTGGATTCAACTCAAGCATCTGTAGGCATAGGTTGGAGATCAACATGCCAAGGTACATATTGCAAATTTTCCCAATTCTGTACTATTTCATCAGATGTGTGGCCTATATCTCTTTCAAAGTCACGAAATGTCTTGTACAAAACCAACTAGGACCAACAGAATTCGACAAACTTCTCATCTTTTCGATTAGGAATAGAGTTAGATCTAGGAAACACATGTACAATAGATGAATTACTTCGTGGTAACCATTTTTCCCCCGTCGATGTTTGTCATTTGACCAATATTTTGCAACATCTATCAATGTAAGTTGCTCCATATTCTCTGGTCGCTTAATATATGCATCAATCAGAGAATTATCATTGTCATCATTATATGTTTCAACTTGTACTTGTTTGAAAACCTTTATACCGACATTTAGAACCACAAAACGATGGCTACATTCTGAAAGAGGAAGCTCTAGAAGCATATGGCATGTCTCCTATGCACCAATGTACCTATCCACAATGGATTCACACAACAAACTTTTATATGCACATGCTGCTGGTTCGTTCGGATTTTGGATATAAGAGACTTGCATCAACATATTGTGGAAAGTTTCAGATCCCTTTTATGATTTGGAAGTGTATTTTTCTATGTAATTAGTAACGACGTGCTTGGAAAGTACAGGCTACCAATCTATATTATCCCTCCACATCATCAGTGTTTCATGATTGTGTGTATTCACCCTGTCATCATTTCATCTAGGTTCATACTTTTTTTCTCCTTGTTCATCAATGTAAAGTTTTGACTGGTCACATAGATCCCAGGGTGCGTGGTACCAACATACCAATTTTCCTCCCTTCTTTCGAAGACAACTTCTTTCATTGTAAGTAATATGACGCTCAACACAGTTAAGAAGTTCTTCATAATCAATCATTGGATCAGATTCAAATATTTGTTATGTGCCTTTTACACCAGGATGATCATCGACATTATCTCCAATTTGAATCTTTCGTTGATGTCCCTCACGTCGATTTATTGCATGCACGCATTTGTCAAAATACTTTTTTGCAGATATAACTTCTCTAGGATCAACCCAATTCAGAGTGTCCATGTTGGGGGCATTTTTTAACCAAAGAAACCCATGGACATGAGGATATCCATTATGTTTCCATTCGTAGCGACTCCAATAATCTGTGGCTTGATGAAAATGTTCAAAAAACTCTTCTTGAAACATTGTATGTCTCAAGTGCATATAATGTGCCACGATGTGAGGATTATCAATTACATTTTGACGTCGCCATTTTCTCGCTTCATGTGGATCTATAGGACTTGTGCCTGCCATTAATTTATGCGAATCAAGCAACCACATATCCACTGCACTTAGTGTGAAGAATATCATCGGACAACCTATATGTTGAATCAAGTCAGATAACTCTTGGCGACACTTGCTCCAATATGTGCATGTGACTCTTAATACTGTTCCAAATCTCATTAATCTTTCTCCCAATCTTGAATCTAGAAGATTTTGTAAATTTTGTCGTAACTCTTCCATTGTTGTGGGTAGTTCACTAATGTTTTTTTTGACAAAAACTGTTGAGGAAGCTTCAGCACGATGTCTCATTATGATATTCAGTAAAAAATATCTAAAGCGAGGGTGCCTTCCAAATCTGTTATCATGATATTTGAGAAGATGTTTTGCATACTCATGTAGATGTACATTTCACATTCATGGTTGTAACCAATCAGCCTCTCCTTTAGGGAACAATGCTGGAAATGCCAAATCAAATAATCCAATAGTGTTATACTCGTTAATCGGAGAGGAGCCAATGCCAGGCCAGTTAAGCACTTCAGTCGATTCATCATTTGCGTTATTTTCATCTGGATCATTTGGATTAGGATTATTTTCCCATGCTCTAATAATTTCTATCTCTCGTGGTGCACTTGGAAGCCTTGATGCAAAAGAAGTTGTTTGTAAATCATCTAACATGTCATCAACTCCTGGTATACCTTCCAACAATGCAAATTATGTGTCGTCGTCAATATCAGGAAGAGTAACAGAATTAAGCACATGTGAGATATCTGTGGCATTTTCAAGTAACTCTTCTACTGCGTCATAATCAATTCAAACATCTCAATAATATGGATCATTTTGAATCTTATATAATAATGCATCCATAACTTTTTGTTTTCTAACAGTGAAATCATAACTGGATCCTTGTCGTCCTTTTTTTCTCACAACGACCATTAAGTCCAAGTTGTTAATATGTCATGGCAATGTCTTAGCAACATATTTAATCTATTGCGGAAAACTAATGGTGTGTCCTCGATATTTGTACTGTCCACCTATTGAATGCATCACCTGCAAAATTGGACTTGCACGTGCTATCAACATCTCTTCAACTTGTGTGATATTTTGAAGGACACGTGGTTGAGATCCTGGATCCATGTTGTTTGCAGCTAAGAATCTGTGATTAGATCCCTCTCTTAGACATCGCATGCACATTGGACCTGTACCTGTTTACGTATGTGTACTCCAACATATGACTCCTGGCAGACATGACACATTTGCACTTCTACTAAATGGTTGATTCGTTCACAAAATTTGCGATGTCTAGTATACATTTTGTCAGATGATACCGATATATTATCGTCAATTTCAATCTCCTTATCTTGGACCATATTAGTATTTGGAACCGCTTGAGCATCTCCCAAAGTTGGTTTTACTGGTATATTGGTTGAGTATTGTCTTTGTCGTTCTACATTTTGCTTAATTTGTTGTTCTGTCAATCGCTTTCTTTTCTCTTCCAATTGCTTCCTTTTTCTCTCTTGATATGCTCTTTGTCGATCATTGTTTCGTTTTCTTAGTTCTTCTCGTTCTTGTGCTGTCAATTCGTCTAACTTCCTTTTTTGATATTCTTTTTGTCGAGCTGCATGTTGTTTTTTTCGTTCTTCTTCTTCTACTGTTGACATTTTTCCTATCCTCTCATCATTCCGTACATTTTGATTTATTTGTTGTTCTGCTACTCCCACCTCTGATGTCACTTCTGCTGTCATTTCGTCATTTCGTACATTTCGAATCTTTGTTTGGTCTTCCAATTGCTTCCTTTTTCTCTCTTTATACGCTCTTTATCTATCATTGTTTCGTTTTCTTTGTTCTTCTCGTTGTTCTAATGTCAATTCCTCTAACTTTCTTTTACAATATTCCTTTTTTTCGTTCTTCCTCTTCTGCTACTGTCATTTTTCCTATCCTCTCATCATTCCATACATTGCGATTTATTTGTTGTTCTACTGCTCCCACCTCTGATGTCACTTCTGCTGTCATTTCCTCATTTTGTACATTTTGATTATTTCTCTACTCTTCCAATTGCTTCCTTTTTCTCTCTTGATACGTTCTTTGTTGATCATTGTTTCATTTTCTTTGTTCTTCTCATTGTTCTGATGTCAATTCCTCTAACTTTCTTTTACGATATTTCTTTTGTTGAGCTGCGATTTGTTTTCTTCGTTCTTCTCGTTCTTCTGCTATCTTTTCGTCCAAGAGTTTTTTTCGATTTTTTTTTTGTTGATTTGCGTTTTGTTTTTTTCGTTCTTCTCGTTCTTTTGTTGTCATTTCATAAGATTTGCTTCCTTTGCCTGTTTCTCTCATCGCATCTTCCACATGCAAATCTTCCATTTCTAGTGTAGACAATATATAAAAAATGTCAGACATTAACATATAAGTGGACATTTATGCATCTATGAAATCCACACTAACATTTATGCATGCAAGAAATACACACTGAAAGCAATGCATCGTTGGAATAACTACCCTGAAAAAAAATGCAATAAAAAAAACCATACACTGAAATCTATGCAACTATACAACTGAATTCTATATATTTTACATGAAATTCAATAAAATTACTAAATTCTATATATTTTCAAGACAAAAAGGTGATCTAAGAGAATTGAACCTTGAACCTCACACCCATTATCCCAACACCCTTACCACTATACCACAGGTAGTTCCTATTGTACATGGCAAAGCATTTATATATATATTTGTGACATTCCTAAATTTAATATAAATATTAAATTTAATTTTAATATTGAAATTAATCTAAATATTAAATTAAATTTAATATATATTTAAAATTAAAATTAAATTAATATATAATTTTAAATATAAAATTAATTTAATATATATTTTAAAATCATGCAATATTAAATTACATTTTAATATTAAAATTTAAATTACATTTTAATATTAAAATTAAAATTTAATATTAATATTAAATTGCATTGTGCAGGACGTGGGGGGAGGAGCAAGAGGGAGGAGCAGTACGCGGGAGTAGGGAGCAGGTGGAGGAAGGAGCATCATGCGAGAGGAGGGGCGCGGCCTGGGGGGAGCAGGAGGTGCAGGACACAGGGGGAGGAGCGAGAGGGAGGAACAACACATGGGAGAAGGGAGTAGGCGGAGGGAGGAGCAACACACGGGATGAGGGGCGCGGCCTGGGAGGAGCAGGAGGTGCAGGACGCAAGGGGAGGAGCAGGAGGGTGCGGCGCGGGAGGTGCAGGATGCATGGGAAGAGCAAGCGTGTGCGTGCAGGAGGGAGGAGGGGATGAGGGGAGGTGCAATCTGTGCAAGGGGGAGGACGTGCTGGAGGAGGGGCATGGCCTGGGAGGAGAAGGATGCGGGTGAGGCGAGGAGGGAGGACATTGGAAGGGAGGAGGGGAGGACGTTGCAGAGGAGGAGGGGAGGTGCAGGAAACTACGCAGGGGATGGGAGCGGTGGAGGAGGGGTGAGGACTCGGAGGAACTACTACATTTAAAAAAAATAGATTACCTGATCAGATTCGCCGTCTAGAATGTCTCGAATAGCTCCTTGAGAATAATTTTTTTTTCTATAATATTTTTGTTGTTTTGTGGTGTATTATATAGTGAGTGTATTTCAAACAAAACGTTACAATGATTATATTATTTGGCCGACATGATATTTACTAGTTTTTACATGTTACAAAAGTTACTAATGTTACTAACATTATAACGTTGTATCACGTTACAAGATCTCTCACTACCACTATCACTTTTATTTGAAGATCTCTTATAATATTCACTATCACTATCACTTTTATTTTGTGTCGACTTGTTACTAACGTTATAACGTTATATTATGTTAGAGGATCTCTCCCATATTGGACTGTAGAGCGCCTCTCAGCGCAATTATTTTATTATAATTATGAATAAGTGTTATTAATTAAAAATAAGTGTTTTAATTTGCAAAAACTTAGGAAAGATAAATTATATGAAGAAAATAAAATCTATGATTAAAAAAAGTATATATAGTTGGAGAGAAAGCTTACCTTTCATCTTTTTAAAAACTTAATATATCTAATATTGAAATAAATCTATTATATTGTAGTTACGAATGTCCGGTAAGGTGTTAAGGATTGCAAACAAGTGTTTTAATTTTCAAAAACTTAGGAAAGGTAAATTATATGAAAAAAATTGTAAAATCTATGAATAAAATATATATATATATATATATATATATATATATATATATATTTGGAGAGAAATCTTCATAACAATGTAGGAAAGTCAATTTTGAGAAGCTTAGTCTTGTCAAAATTTTACACAAAAGGTTAAGAATTAAAACCAACATTTTCCAGTGCCAAAAAATTAAAATATTCAAACCAACATTTTCCTCTTAGTGAAGCCAATCTTGCAGCAAGTATCCTTTTGAAGAGGCAACAAAGTCACCAGTAAGATGAATCCAAATATTGCAAGTATCCTTCTAAAGACGCAACAAAGTCACCACTGAGATAAAAGCTTAGCCCTTCAAACAACTTTGGTTCCTATAATGGTTCCAACTCTAGGAAATGGAAAAATACTTTTTGAAGGTGAATATTATAGCAAAATTATTATGTAATGGAAAAAATTCCAATGTTGTGGAGAACATAATAATATTACACAATAGTTTAAAACATTGCCAATTTACCAACTAGAATTTCTAAAATGTTTTTCCTTAGCATATGCCACACTTTTTTCTCAACTCGAGCTGGATCACTCTTTGGTCCCTAAAAGGTGCCATGGATATCATGAGTTTTTTCAAATGACTCTTCATTTACTGGATGCCCTTCTTCCATACATGCAACAACCCTTGGAATCATACTTTTATATCAAGGAGTATGACCTTTAGTCGAAGATGAATGTTTAGTAATGTGAAAGAATTGTTAGAACGAATATACACCGGAAGCATTTAAGGAATGGAAGCATAGATGAGGACAATTGAATACATCATCCAAGACTATCACATAAACTTAATGTTTATTAATATAAAAGAATTTTTAGAACGAATATACATTAGAATCATTTAAGGAAAGGAATATTACATAAGGACATTTGAAGACATCGTCCAAGACTATCATATAAACTTTAAAAAAAATTGTTTTCTCCTATTTAAGTTTATTAATATGAAAGAATTTTTAGAACAAATATACATCATAAGCATTTAAGGAAAGGAAGATTACATAAGGACATTTGAAGACATCGTCCAAGACTATCATATAAACTTAAAAAAAAATTGTTTTCTCCTATAAGCACCATCTGCATCGGTAAATGATGCAAATACATGGGTCAGAGATTCCATGTTTTTTATATTGTTGCATGAGTGAGTCTTCAAAAATTATTAAGTTGCTTTTGCATTAGAAATGAGACTTGTTGAGAACATATAACACATAGTTTCAATAGGAAAGTATATTTGAAGTTAAACTACACACACTTAAAAGGGAAAGGTTACCACGATTCAATCTTCAACCAAATCTAATCAACTAATTTTGTTGATGGAGGAGGAGCGATGGAGGAGGTTTGTACAGGCCTGGGATTGTTTTCTTATGGGTTCCTATCTCTCTCTGCGCTAGCTTGTTCCCTTATGTTTGCTAGTAGCTTTGAGGTTTTTATCCAGTGACTTGGTGGTGGCTCTATGAGCTTGTTTACCCTTTGCCCTACCCGTTCACCTTTTTCCCTTCTCCTCGTTTTTGGTGGATAGACCCTGGGCCTAGAGTCAAGATTGTTTTTTCTAAGACAAGCCCAGTACCAACTAGGATAATCAAATGGGAAGTACCTTTTTCTTTTTAAATTCCAGGGCCTATCACCTATTGTCATTTTTATTCCTCTGCTCCATTTTTTTATTGATTTCTAGATGTCTGGTCAGGGTTTTCCGGTTTTTACTCGGTCTCTTAAGTTTACGGCTTTCAGTTTACAATGGGTGTTTTCGGCATGACCCCGACGGACTCCGGGGGTTTTCCTTTGAAAGGTGGGGCTCTGATGCCATCTTATAGGACAAACCCTTTGATGACGGTTGAGATTGGTTCATGGCCGGTTGAACGGGGTTCTTGTAGTCCTCAGGATGCGTCTAGGGTTTACCCCTGGAGGAAGGACTCTCTGTCAAGCCCCACCTAGACGGACAGGGCTATGGAGAATCTCTCTCCTTCAAAGAAGGGGTCGGCTGTTGTTTTATTTGAAAAAGCTAAGAAGGGTCGTCCCCTCTGCGTCCTGGGTATGGACATTACTTTCGATATGGTAACAACATTGAGAAAGAGGGCTCTATGTAATGTCCCTTAAAATAACAAAAATTTAAAATTTTTTCCGATACTAGCTTAAACTGATAAAGAGATATGTTGAATACTAATTTCATAACTGTCAAGTACTTATTGTATCGATATTTAATTCTCACTCTTTGGAATGTCTTCGCTTCAAGTATCATGGTTTGCTGATTATATGGTTCTACAGTTTTGCGGAAGTATTTCTAAAATGGTTTAGATGTATAAACCGTCGTATGTGTACCAATTTGCGAATCCTATAAAATGAATCTCCTTCTTATGGCTGTAAAGGTTTGAAAGCATATGTATTAAAGTTTCACTGGTAATTCAGGTGACTTGGATCCTTTATTGGTGGCGGTTGATGCTCATGATGAGATACTTGGTATTTTGAAATGGCAAGGTACCCTAACAGGGCTACCTAGAGGTAGGGGTAAGAATTGGAGACTCTGGACTTACTTAGCATTATTGCTAATGCATCTACTTGTTTCGGGTTTGCAAGTGTACTTATGAGGCATCTATCGAGAATGCCTATTCCACCCTTCTAGCCACTATTTTAAGTTTCCAGTGAGATAGCTTTGAATTTGATACTTTTATTCTAGTCTCCACGGGGTTTGCGATACTTGTGTAACATCAGTACTTGTTTGACTTTGTAATTATTTAATGGCACAATGAAGAATTTGGAGTCATTGTAATGTTTAATGTGATCTATATTATTGTGAAATCGAATGGTACCTATACTATAGAGTATTGGGTCACTCTCAAATTAATGGTAGTTGGTAGTGGCATTGAATGCATATCTACGAATGCACATGGCCATGCTGCCAGCTGTGAGGGGGTTTTACCCTATGGTTCTATACCAATGAAGAGCATTTTCGTGGTTCGCTTTTCTTGTTTGTTGTGGATGCGATGAGGGTTTCTCTGCTCACCTAAGTTGTGGCTCATGGTCAACATTCCATTGGGAAAAATAACGATGGCGACTGCAATTTTGAAGGTAATACCTCTCAAGTTCAAGTTCTACATTCCTGATCTTACATAGTAGATGTTTCGTAATATAACATTTAGAGTCCTGACTTGTATATAGTGATTGGAATACAGGTGTCGATGGGCGCTTCTCTTCTACGTGATCATTACACAACAGTGGCGATATTGGACATTGGTAAGTCTAGAATTTGACAACTCTTAGCTCCTCCTTTCGCCCCTGTGGGGATTACTATTGATGTATGTTTATTGGGAATTGGTGAACTTATTCGAGTTCAATGGGACAAGTTTCGAATCCCTGGAAGTCGCCTTTTTGGCTGGACTGTGGTGTGAATGTATCTATTGTCGTTTTGCAGACCCTAGAGTTTATTAGCACGGGGTTTGGTTATCCGGCCCCGTGTTTAACTTGGTTGAACTCTCGTTATTTGGAAACAATTCCCAAGGATGAACTGGGGTTTATATTTACGGTTTTATGTGTTTAAAGAAAATGTATTTGTATGGAACCTAAGATGCCCTGCTGTGTAATGTTTATGAGGGTTGATACCCTATCTAAAACTCTGCATTTTATATGGATAAGGGGTTTGTGTACAGTCGTAACCCTATCTACGTTCTCTATTTGAAAATGAATTCATATTTAACCCAATGAAGGGGATGTTTATAATTCTGTGTTTTTAAGTTGTTGTTGCTCCACTGTGTGGTATTCTCGATTTGATGGCTTCGTGTTGTAAAATGTACAAGAGTAGAACCCTTGCTTGTTTGAAAAGAAGGATGAAGTAGAGGGAATACGTAACCCTATGGTTGCTTTGTCTATAAGTCTGAGAAGCCCTGGGTTCTTATCTCTGCATTTTCTAGTTATTGAAATAGGTAGAAGACAAAAGGATCTTTAAAAGAAGTAGTGGGGTTCGATCCTTGTATCAATCGTTTGTTAATTTCTCTGTAGTAATATCATGTATGGTTTTCTGTGTAATGAGATGGGTGTGGGAAATCGTTCCCTGTACCATCGTTTGGTGAAAACCTTTGTAACGTCGTGTATGAAATGGTTTGAAGAATATGGTGTAACCCTTATGTGTTTTAAATGGGAATCGTAATCCTAACTGCTATTTGGTTTGACCCTTTAGAGGGTATGGGTTGCTTGTACCCACGCTATGCTTGTGGCATGTAGTGAAATAGAAGAGTTGGATGGGTTTCGATCTCACGAGTCGTGAAATGTTATGTTAATGAAATTTGAATTCTGTGGACTATTTGATTTCTGAAGTGATACTTGTTGGGCTTTTAATCAAAGGTTTGGGTCGTAGGAATGAAATGTCAGAGACTAAGTTTGTAAAACGTGAGACCTGGAAATTACTTGATGCGTTTAAATATGGGTAATGTGTTGACTGTGTGCTATCGTGGTAGTGGTTGAATAAATCGTTGGTAATGAAATATCTGGTCCATACTATAACTGGTTTCTTTTGCCTAGTACTGCAATTTGATGTTTGATAGTTTCAAAGAGTAGTGTTGCAAAAAGTATTGATGTCTGTTTGTTTTATTTCTATTTGATAATGGTTTCAAAATATAATTACTAATAAAGTAAGGAAAATAACATGCTTAAATGGGACCCTGTACTGTGAATAAGAAATACGATTTTGACAGCAAATAGCTACCTATAGGCAATAAATTATAAATACCCTAGCCTAGAAGATAATATACATTGTCTAGCAAAGGCTAGCTTAGCTATCCTTGCTAGAATCTCCACTAAGTTCTGGGCAGAACATCGACTTCTGATAATGAATACAATTTGGTAATGACAACAATGCTATAATATCTAAATTTGTAAAAGAAATATTAACTGCTCCATACCTGGCTACTTGAGAACTTGGTCCCTTCCTGTAGAAGTCTAACCGCTTGGCACTTTAAATCTTCCCTATAGAAACCTGCACACTAAACCAATAGTTAAAGTAGAGCCTGTTGTATCTTGCTGACCTATTAGAATATTTGCCTTGGGCTGGATGACTTTGGGGCTACCGTGTTCCTCCCAACCTTGACCCCTGAACCGTTTCTGGTTCTATTTGGATCCCCCCGAGCTTGGTTCCAACATGCAATGAGAGGTAGAGGCCCTAGATCCACTTCTGGTCTAGTTCTGAGAATTTTTAGGTAAGGCTGCTTCAGCTTCTTGGAGCATAATAGTTTTCTTGGACTACCATAAGAGAATGATAATAACCAAGAATGATAGGTAATCTCCAAAACTTGGGATCTTCCCTCTTAAATAGGGAAATCTTGTATTAGGACTATTGAAGAAATTAGTTTCTTTAAATTCAATATTTAATAATTAAAAGATATTATTTAATTAATTAACTAGTCCTCTTGAACTAGGACTTTTCCAACTATTTGACTATAAGTCAATTTGATTTATGCTCTTTAATAATAACAATAATCATACTAATAATTATTCTTTTATTAAATATATTTCACTTAACTTATTAATACATCATTTAAAATATTAAATAATGCATAAATAAGATATACTAATTATATTCCCTAATTAAATAATAACACCTATTATTATTTAAAGCTCCTAACAATAAATAATAATAATGATAATAATAATAATGATAATAACAATAATAATAATAATAATAATAACTTGGAGGCCTTTAATCAGGTTAGTCATAAAAGACTAGTGGTAATTATCTTTTATTTAGTTATGTGTCATTACATGACACTCTTTTCTCTTTAATTTTTTGGGACACGGTCCACTTCTTTTGGACGGTCGTGGTTAGCTTGGTTAGGTACCTCTAGTCTCTCTCTTTGCATGTTGGATTCCCTCGTTTAACATGGTAGCTACAGCAGTAGGTGATGATGGATCAAAAGATGAATCATTTAGTCAATTAAATAAATGTGATAAAAGTGCTCTTCAGAGTCTTTTCGACTCAACACTTTGAAACTCCGTAACCTCGAGTGCTCTTCAAAGCCATTTAACTCAACACTCTCACATGAGTGTTACTCTAGTGCAATTCAAGAGTTTACTCTAGTGCAATTCAAGAGTTCCTTCTCAACACTAGTGCTAGAATGTGGTTGTGAGGCACATCTAGAATATTTAAGTTTCCTCGGATCCGATATTCGTTTATCAAGCTTGGAGTGCTCCAGGGCTTATGCCCAACAGTCAATGTACATCAGGGCTTACTCCCAGTACATCATATTTCCACTAGGTACATCGGGGCTTTTTCCCAATACGTAGGTAATCTGTGTGTTTCTGAGTCCATGCTCAACACACCATATAAGTCAATTATGTCATTCACATCACTGCACAGTATGTAAGAAAAGGTCATCTCAGTATATTAGGGTTTTGTACCCTCATCAAAACATAATCAGAACATTGGGGATTCCTTTCCCAGTATATAATCAAATAATGAAATTCAATCAGGGTCCATCCCCAATATGTTAGTCTACAAAAGAATAAATCATATGTACTAGGGCTCATGCCCAATAATCAAAATAAATCACATGTACTGGGGCTATGGCCCAATATAACATCATAAAATAGTCAGTCCAAAATTCAGGATATTACATTCCTCCGCGCTTAGAACAACACTGTCCCAGTGTTTCTAGGGACTAGGAATGAGGTTATGAAACAAGGCAGGGTATGCTTCTTTCATGGTGGCCTCATTCTCCCAAGTAGCCTCATATGATCCAAAGTGCCTCCATTGCACTTTCAGCTGAGTAATGGCCCTCCTCCTAAGATGGACCTCTCTCTTGTCCAGAATGTGGAGTGGTTCTGGCGTGAACTCCCCTTCGGGCTCCACCTGTAATAAGGACCAATCAATAACATGTTTAGTATCGTATACATATTTCTTTAATAATGAAGCATAAAAAACATTATGAACTTTTATATGTGCTGGTAAGGCCAACTCGTAAGCTACTGGGCCCTTCTTGGCCAGTATTTCAAAAGGTCCACAAAATCTTGGGGCTAGTTTCCTGCAATGTCCCAAGCTCAACGAGCTTCATTTAGCTTTTATTTTTAGGAACACATGTTCGCCGACTTGATAGTCCTTGTCCTTTCTTTTCTTGTCTGCATAACTCTTTTGGCGGTCTTGTGCTTCTTTTAAGTTTAGTTGTACCTTGGAGACTAGATGTTCCAAGTCCTTTAATAGGTCGGGTCCTAACATAAGTCTGTCTACTGGACTGTACCAAGTCACGGGAGTTCGACATTTCCTACTGTAGAGTACTTTGAAAGGACTCATTTTGGCCTAGGTTTGATAACCGTTGTTGTATGAGAACTCTGCTAGGTGCAAATAATCTTCCCACTTGGTGGGGTTATTCATGACACACATCCTCAACATGTCCTCAAGGATCTGGTTTACTCATTATGTTTGTTCGTCGATCTGGGGGTGGTACGTGGTACTGCATTGTAACTGAGTTTCCAAACTAGCAAATAATGCTCTCAAGAAGTTGCTAGTGAACTTCGTGTCTCAATTGGAAATGATTGCTTTGGGTATCTCGTGCAATCGAAAGATCTCTTTTAAGAATATTTCCGCAATGTGAACTGCTTTGTAGGTAGACTTCACCGGTATAAATTGGGCTACTTTAGACAGCTTTTCTACCACTACAAAGATAAATTCGTTCAGTTTCTTACTCTTGGGTAAGCCTGTAATGAAGTCCATGCTTATTACCTCCCATTTCCATTCCATAATGGGTAAAGGCTGAAGTAATTTGGAGGGGTGTTGGTGTTCTGCTTTGACCAATTGGCATTCCTGGCATTTCGCGATGAACATTGTGATGTCAGCTTTTAGCTTAGGCTGGAAGTAATGTTTATTTATGGTCGATATCATCTTTTGATATCTAGGGTGTCCTGAATAAGGTTTCTGGTGAAACTCAGTGAGAATGTTTGATCTAATGTCTCAACTTTCTGGGATGTAAAGTCGGTCTTTCAACCATAGTAGTCCCGTTTCGTCTATCTTATATTCTTTCTGTTGTTGGAAAAGTATGTCTTCCTAGATCTTTGTGAGGATTTCCGTATAATAACGGTCACTCTTACATGCCGTTCTAATTCTGCGGTGTAAGTCGGAGTCAGCTTGGATTACTAAGACCTCATAAAGCATATGTGCTCGATGGCTTAAGGCATTTGCAATATTGTTTTCCTTGCCTTTTATATGATTTAGTTCGAAATGGTAATCACTAAGGAAGGCTAGCCACTTGGCCTACCTAGCATTTAGGTAGGGTTGGTCGAAAAGGTATTTCAAGTTCATGTTATCAGTCATCAATAGAAATTTCTTCCCCATGAGATAATGTCGCCACATCTTCAAAGCATGGATGATGGCGGCTAGTTCGAGGTCATGAGTAGGGTAGTTCTGTTCATGTTCTTTTAGTTTCCTCGATTCATAGCATATGGAAAAATTGTCTTGCATAAGGACTCCCCCAAGTCCTTCCTTGCTTGCATCCATGCAAACGACGAAGTCCCCATTGCGATCTGCAATACGTAGAATCGGTGAACTAATTAGTATTTGTTTCATCTTTTGAAAGCTCTCTTCGCACTTATCCATCCAGATAAACTTGTTCCTTTTTCTGTAAGGCGGTCATGGGACATGCGATCTGTGAAAAGTTCTCAATGAACTTTCAGTAATAGCTGGCTAATCCTAAGAATGACCTTATGTCGAATACGCAAGTAGGTGTGGGCCATTCTTTGATAGATTTGACCTTTTTGGGGTTGATGGCTATTCCCTTTTCGGAAATGATATGTCCTAAGTATTGAATTTGAGGTCTGTAGAAATCGCACTTACTAAACTTGGTGTAAAGCTCGTTTTCTCTTAGTATTTGTAAAACAATTCAGAGCTGCTCCTCATGTTCTATCTCGTTCTTGGAGTAGATCAGAATGTTGTCAATAAATACTAGAACGAATTTATCAAGGTATTTACTAAAGATATTGTTCATCATGCACATAAAGTTGGTCAGTGCATTTGTCAACCCAAAGGGCATCACTACGAACTCGTAGTAGCCGTAACGGGTTTGAAATGTCGTCTTGTTGATATCCTCATCACGGATCCTTACCTGATGGTATCCGGATTGTAAGTCGATCTTCGAGAAAATCTTTGCCCCTCCGACTTGGTTAAATAAGTCGTCGATCCTAGGGAGTGGGTAGCGGTTCTTAATGGTCATTTTGTTGAGTTGGTGGTAATCGATGCACATCCTCATCATGTCGACTTTCTTCTTGACGAAGAGTATCGGTGCGCCTCAAGGGGACATACTAGGTCGGATGTACCCTTTGTCAATAAGTTCTTGTAACTGAAGTTTGAGCTCCACCAACTCTGGTGTGCTTATGCGATACGGATCTTTAGAAGCTAGTATTGACCCAGGTGTCAGTTCGATAGAAAAGTCTAAGTCTCATTTAGGCGGTAATACTGGTATTTCTTTGGGAAATACATCCTTGAATTCTATGAGCACTCGAAAGTATTCGATCTTCTGTTCCCTATCAGTTTCTATGTTTTGGAAATTGACGGCAAAGATTTTGCATCCCTTTCTTATACATTTCTTTGCTTGTAAGGTGGAGATCTATTTTACCGACACTTTCTTAGGAATACTATGAATTGTCTTCTGAATCCCTTGGTCATCCCTGCAAAGTAAGGATTTGTTTAAGCAGTCTAGGAGGACATGGTGTTCTTCAAACCAATCCATGCCGATGAGTACATTGTACGACCCTAGGTGTAGAATGTTTAAATCTAACCTAGTTTGAAATCCATTTAAGTTTATCTCTCAAGTTCTAACTAACACGAAGATCCTTCATTTGGTACCGGTGCCTAGTTGTACCAGCCATGGTTTCTTGTGAGTTTCTTGGTTCAATATATAAGTGTCCACTAACTTATGGGAGATATAACTTCGGAAAGCAACGGGATCTAATAGAACTGAAACTGTAGTGTTAGAGATCTTACCCTCTAATTCCACCATGGTGGCTTGGTGATCTGCTTATCGACCGTCGAGAGCGGCATAGATCCTTGGTGTCTTTCCCATGTCTCCTACGGTAGTCTCTGTTTGGATGTTGTGTAAAACTCCATCCGTTTTGCTGGGGCAGTCTCTGTAGTAGTAGGGCCCTTGGCATTTCTAGCAAGAAACGGTTGGTGGGACAGCTTTGGTCCCTTTGTTGAATGTTGGCCTATTGATAGGTGGTGGGGGTGCACTTGGCCGTGTTTGCGGTTGGTTGAAGCCTCTATTGGGTGGAAAACTATTGTGTTTTCGGAAAGGTGGGGGTCTGAAACTTGGTTTGCGGTTCTAAAGTCCCTGCTCAACACTAGTGCTAGAATGTGGTTGTGAGGCACATCTAGAATATTTAAGTTGCCTCGGATCCAATATTTGTTTATCAAGCTTGGAGTGCTCCAGGGCTTATGCCCAACACTCAATGTACATCATGGCTTACTCCCAGTACATCATATTTCCTCTAGGTACATCGGGGCTTTTTCCCAATACATAGGTAATCTGTGTGTTTCTGAGTCCACGCTCAACACACCATATAAGTCAATTATGTCATTCACATCACTGCACAGTATGTAAGAAAATATCATCTCAGTATATTAGGGTTCTGTACCCTCATAAAAAAATAATGAGAACATTGGGGTTTCCTTTCCCAGTATATAATCAAATAATTAAATTCAGTCAGGCTCCATGCCCAATATGTCAATCTACAAAAGAATAAATCATATGTACTAGGGCTCATGCCCAATAATTAGAATAAATCACATGTGCTGGGGCCATGGCCCAATATAACATCATAAAATAGTCAGTCCAAAATTCGGGATATTACATCCCTCCTCGCTTAGAACGTGCTTAGAACAAGACTGTCCCGATGTTTCTAGGGACTAGGAATGAGGTCATGAAACAAGGCAGGGTATGACTCTTTGATGGTGGCCTCATTCTCCCAAGTAGCCTCATCTGATCCAAAGTGCCTCCATTGCACTTTCAGCTGAGTAATGGTCCTCCTCCTAAGCTGGACCTCTCTCTTGTCAAGAATGTGGAGTGGTTCTGGCGTGAACTCCCCTTCGGGCTCCACCTGTAATAAGGACCAATCAATAACATGTTTAGTATCGTATACATATTTTTTTAATAATGAAGCATGAAAAACATTATGAAATTTTATATGTGCTGGTAAGGCCAACTCGTAAGCTATTGGGCCCTTCTTGGCCAGTATTTCAAAAGGTCCACAAAATCTTGGGGCTAGTTTCCCACAATGTCCCAAGCTCAACGGGCTTCGTTTAGCTTTTATTTTTAGGATCACATGTTCGCCGACTTGATAGTCCTTGTCCTTTCTTTTCTTTTCCACATAACTCTTTTGGCGATCTTGTGCTTCTTTTACGTTTTGTTGTACCTTGGAGACTAGCTATTCGAAGTCCTTTAATAGGTGAGGTCCTAACATAAGTCTGTCTGCAGGACTGTCCCAAGTCATGGGAGTCTGACATTTCCTGCCATAGAGTACTTCGAAAGGACTCATTTTGGCCGAGGTTTGATAACCGTTTTTGTATGCAAACTCTACTAGGTGAAAATAATCTTCCCACTTTGTGGGGTTATTCATGACATACATCCTCAACATGTCCTCGAGGATATGGTTTACTCATTCTATTTGTCCGTCGGTCTGGGGATGGTACGCGGTACTGAATTGTAACTGGGTTTCTAGACCAGAGAATAATGCTCTCTAGAAGTTGCTAGTGAACTTCGTGTCTCAATCGGAAATGATTGCTTTGGGTATCCCGTGCAATCGAAAGATATCTTTTAAGAATATTTCCACAATGTGAACTGCTTTGTAGGTAGACTTTGCCGATATAAAGTGGGATGCTTTAGACAGCTTGTCTACCACTACAAAGATAGAGTCGTTCAGTTTCTTACTCTTGGGTAAGCTTGTAATGAAGTCCATACTTATTACCTCCCATTTCCATTCCAGAATGGGTAAAGGCTGAATTAATCCGGAGGGGTGCTGGTGTTCTGCTTTGACCAATTGGCATTCCTGAAATTTTGCGATGAACATTTCGATGTCAGCTTTCAACTTAGGCCAAAAGTAATGTTTCTTTACGGCTGATATCATCTTTTGATATCCGGGGTGTCCTGAATAAGGTTTCTATTGAAACGCGGTGAGAATGTTTGATCTAATGTCTCCACGTTCTGGGATGTAAAGTCGGTCTTTCGACCACAGTAGTCCTGTTTCTTCTATCTTATATTCTTTCTGCTGTTAGAAAAGTCTATCTTCGTGGATCTTTGCGAGGATTTTTGTATAATAACGGTCACTTTTACATGCCATTCGAATTCTGTGGTGTAGGTCGGAGTCGGTTTGGCTTACTGTGACCTTGTAAAGCATATGTGCTCGATGGCTTAAGGTATCCACGATCTTTTTTTCCTTGCCTTTTATATGCTTTAGTTTGAAATGGTACTCACTAGGGAAGGCTAGCTACTTGGCCTGCCTGGCGTTTAGGTTGGGTTGGTCGAAAAGGTATTTCAAGCTCATGTTATCAGTCATCAATAGAAATTTCTTCCCCATGAGATAATGTCGCCACATCTTCAGAGAATGGATGATGGCGGCTAGTTCGATGTCATGAGTAGGGTAGTTTTGTTCATGTTCTTTTAGTTTCCTCGATTCATAGCATATGGAAAAAATTTCTTGCATAAGGACTCCCCTGAGTCCTTCCTTGCTTGCATCCGTGCAAAGGACGAAGTCCCCATTGGGATCTGCAATATGTAGAATCAGTGCACTAATAAATAGTTGTTTCATCTTTTGAAAGCTCTCTTCGCACTTATCCGTCCAGATAAACTTGTTTGCCTTTTTCTGTAAGGCGGTCATGGGACATGCGATCCGTGAAAAGTTCTCAATTTACTTTCGGTAGCAGCTAGCTAATCCTAAGAACGACCTTATGTCGAATACGCAAGTAGGTGTGGGCCATTCTTTGATAGCTTTGACATTTTCGGGGTCGACGGCTATTCCCTTTTCAGAAATGATATGTCCTAAGTATTGAATCTGAGGTCTGTAGAAATCGCACTTACTAAAATTGGCGTAAAGCTCATGTTCTCTTAGTATCCGTAAAACAATTCAGGGGTGCTCCTCATGTTCTATCTTGTTCTTGGAGTAGATCAGAATGTCGTTAATAAAGACTAGAACGAATTTATCGAGGTATTTACTAAAGATACTGTTCACCATGCACATAAAGTTGGTAGGTGCATTTGTCAACCCAAATGGCATCACTACGAACTTGTAGTGGCCGTAACGGGTTTGAAATGCAGTCTTGTTGATATCCTCATCATGGATCCTTACCTGATGGTATCCAGATTGTAAGTCGATCTTCCAGAAAATATTTGCCCCTCCAACTTGGTCAAACAAGTTGTCGATCCTAGGGAGTGGGTAGCAGTTCTTAATGGTCATTTTGTTGAGTTGGCAGTAATAGATGCACGTCCGCATCGTGTCGTCTTTCTTCTTGACGAAGAGTATTGGTGCACCCTAAGGGGACATACAAGGTTGGATGTACCCTTTGTCAATAAGTTCTTGTAACTGAAGTTTGAGCTCCACCAATTCTGGTGTGCTCATGCGATACGGGGCTTTAGAAGTTGGTACTGACCTAGGTGTCAGTTCGATAGAAAAGTCTAAGTCTACTTTAGGCGGTAATCCTGGTATTTCTTCGGGAAATACATCCTTGAATTCTATGAGGACTGGAAAGTCTTTGATCTTCTGTTTCCTATCAGTTTCTATGTTTTGGATATTGACGGAAAAGAGTTTGCATCCCTTTCTTATGCATTTCTTTGCTTGTAAGTCGGAGATCTGTCTTACCGACACTTTGTTAGGGATACCCTGAATTGTCTTCTGAATCCCTTGGTCATCCCTGCAAAGTAAGGATTTGTTTAAGCAGTCTAGGAGGACATGGTGTTCTTCCAACCAATCCATGTTGATAAGTACATCGTACGACTCTAGGGGTAGAATGTTTAAATCTAACCTAGTTTGAAATCCGTTTAAGTTTATCTCGCAAGTTCTAACTAACTCGGAGATCCTTCGTTTGGTACTAGTGGATAGTTGTACTAGCCACGGTTTCTCGTGAGTTTCTTGGTTCAATTTACAAGTGTCCACTAACTTAGGGGAGATATAACTTCGGCAAGCGCCGGGATCTATTAGAACTGAAACTGTAGTGTTAAAGATCTTACCCTCTAATTCCACCATGGTGGCTTGGTGATCTGCCTATCCATCGTCAAGAGTGGCATAGATCCTTGGTGTATTTGCCATGTCTCCTACGATAGTCTCTGTTTGGATTTTGTGTAAAACTCCATCCGTTTTGTTGGGGCTATCTCTGTAGTAGTGGGGCCCTTGGAATTTCCAGCAAGAAACGGTTGGTGGGACAACTTTGGTCCCTTTGTTGAATGCTGGCCTGTTAACAGGTGGTGGGGGTGCACTTGTCCATGTTTGCGGTCGATTGAAGTCTCTATTGGGTGGAAAAATGTTGTTGTGTTTTCGGAAAGGTGGGGGTCTGAAACCTAGTTTGTGGTTGTCTGAGAAGGTTCTGAAGCTATTTCTATTCCGGTTGATGTTGTCATTCCTTGGTTGTCCATGTTCATAACACAACCTTGCTTTATGTAAGGTTATGTCAAGGGTTTTGGGCATGTCGAACTCTATCTTTTCTCTAAAGTTTGGTGGCAGCCCTCCCAAGAACTGTTGAATCTTTACCTTCTTGTCTTTAATATAAGCCACATAGTGCAGCAAGTCTAAGAATCGGTTTATGAATGCTTCCATAGTTAGGGAGCCCATTTTTAACTCATGAAATTATTTTATTTTCTTGTCAAAGAATCTTTCAGACATATACTTGTCCTGGAATATTCTGTTGAAGGTATCTCGAGTTATGTCTCTCAGCTCTTGTCCTTTGGTGTGTTTCAAGTCCCGCCACCATCTGGCAGCTTTACCATTTAGGTTGTATATGTCTAGTCGGGGTTGATTTTCACTGGATTAATTGTGAACTTTGAAGTATTTATTCATCCCTAATAGCCACTCTTCATCTTTCTCCCCAAATTTAATATATCTGTCATATGTTGGGGCTCTTATCTTCCTAAATTATCCTTGTAGACTGTCGTCACTCTTCCTCCTTTTCTTGCAAGGAGGCGGTGAACCGTCATCATTGGAAGAGCTCTTACAGTCCTCTTCCATTGATTCTGGCTTGTGTTCTTCCTGTTCTTCTCTCTTGTAACTGGTTGGTTTCCCTATGTGACAGTTTCCTGTTTTAAGAGTATTGACTGAGAGAGTAGGCTGTCCGTGGGGCTTTGCCCCTATTAAGCTTTGGAGTAAGGCTTCATTTATAGCCTGCTGTTCTCTTCTTTCTTGCATGTTCTTATCTATGAAACTTTGGAATTCTTTTTGTTGATTTTGCATAGATTTCATTAAATACGAGTTGAGTTCCACCACAATTTCTTGCTCTCGTGGTGGAGAGTTCAGATTCTCAAGTATGTTGCTGCCATGTTCTGCATTCATTTTTCAGGAGCTAACTGTACCTGAAAAGTTATATAAGTATAAGGAATAGAAATCATGTTAGTTTACATAAAACAAAATAAAATGTATCTGTATGTTTCTGTTTACTGTATATTTGCAGCGGATGTTTGTAATCAGCCCAATAGGTCACTTAGTTTTCTAACTAAGCTCTGATACCACTTGTAATGTCCCTTAAAATAACAAAAATTTAAAATTTTTCCGATACTAGCCTAAATTGATAAAGATATATGATGAATACTAATTTCATAACTGTCAAGTACTTATTGTATCGATATTTAATTCTCACTCTTTGAAATGTCTTAGCTTCAAGTATCATGGTTTGCTGATTATATGGTTCTACAGCTTTGCGGAATTATTTCTAAAATGGTTTAGATGTATAAACCGTCATATCCGTACCAATTTGTGAATGCTAGAAAATGGATCTCCTTCTTACGGCTGTAAAGGTTTGAATGCATATGTATTAAAGTTTCACTGGTAATTCAGGTGACTTGGATCCTTTATTGGTGGCAGTTGATGCTCATGATGAGATACTTGGTCTTTTGAAATGGCAAGGTACCCTAACAGGGCTACCGAGAGGTAGGGGTAAGATTGGAGACTTTGGACTTACTTAGCAGTATTGCTAACACATCTACTTGTTTCGGGTTTGCAGGTGTACTTATGAGGCATCTATCAAGAATGCCTATTCCACCCTTCTAGCCACTATTTTAAGTTGCCAGTGAGATAGCTTTGAAGTTGATGCTTTTATTCTAGTCTCCACGGGGTTTGTGATACTTCTGTAACATCAGTACTTGTTTACTTTGTAATTATTTAATGGCACAACGAAGAATTTGGAGTCATTGTAATGTTTAATTGTGATCTATAGTATTGTGAAATCGAATGGTCCCTATACTATAGAGTATTGGGTCACTCTCGAATTAATGGTAGTTGGTAGTGGCATTGAATGCATCTTTGCGAATGCACATGGCCACGCTGCCAGCTGTGAGGGGTTTTTACCCTAGGGCTCTATACCAATGAAGAGCATTTTCGTGGTTCGCTTTTCTTGTCTATTGTGGATGCGATGAGGGTTTCTCTGCTGACTTGAGCTGTGGCTCATGGTCAGCATTCCATTGGGAAAAATAACAATGGTGACTGCAATTTTGAAGGTAATACCTCTCAAGTTCAAGTTCTACATTCCTGCTCTTACATAGTAGATGTTTTGTGATATAAAATTTAGAGTCCTGACTTGTATATCGTGATTGGAATGCAGGTGTTGATGGGCATTTCTCTTCTGCGTGATCATTACACAACCGTGGCGATATTGGACATTGGTAAGTCCAGAATTTTCCAACTCTTAGCTTCTCCTTTCGCCCCTGTGGGGATTACTGTTGATGTATGTTTACTGGGAATTGGTGAACTTATTCGAGTTCAACGGAACAAGTTTCGAATCCCTGGAAGTTTCCTTTTTGGTTGGAATGTGGTGTGAATGTATCTATTTTCGTTTTGCAGACCCTAGAGGTTATTAGCATGGGGTTTGGTTATCCGACCCTGTGTTTAACTTGGTTGAACTCTCATTATTTGGAAACAATTCCAAAGGATGAACTGGGGTTTATATTTACTGTTTTATGTGTTTAAAGAAAATGTATTTGTATGGAACCTGAGATGCCCTGCTGTGTATTGTTTATGAGGGTTGATACCCTATCTAAAACTCTGCGTTTTATATGGATATTGGGTTTGTGTACAGTCATAACACTATCTGCGTTCTCTATTTGAAAATCAATTCGTATTTAAACCAATGAAGGGGATGTCTATAATTCTGCGTTTTTAAGTTATTGTTGCTCCATTGTGTGGTCTTCTCGATTTGATGGCTTCGTGTTGTAAAATGTACAAGAGTAGAACCCCTGCTTGTTTGAAAAGAAAGATGAAGTAGAGGGAATACGTAACCTTGTGGTTGTTTTGTCTATAAGTCTGAGAAGCCCTAGGTTCTTATCTTTGCGTTTTTTTGTTATTGAAATAGGTAGAAGACAAAAGGATCTTTAAAATAAGTAGTGGGGATCGATCCTTGTATCAATCGTTTGTTAATTTCTCTGTAGTAATATCGTGTATGGTTTTCTGTGTAATGAGATGGGTGTGGGAAATCGTTCCCTGTACCATCGTTTGGTGAAAACCTCTGTAATTTCATGTATGAAATGGTTTGATGAATACAGTGTAACCCTTCTATGTTTTAAATGGGAATCGTAACCCTAGATACTATTTGGTCTGACCCTTTAGAGGGTATGGGTTGCTTGTACCCATGCTATGCTTGTGGCGTGTAGTGAAATAGCAGAGTTGGATGGGTTTCGATCTCACGACTCGTGAAATGTTATGTTAATGAAATTTGAATGCCGTGGACTGATTGATTTATGAAGTGATACTTGTTGGGCGTTTAATCAAAGGTTTGGGTCGTAGGAATGAAATGTCAGAAACTAAGTTTGTAAAACGTGAGACCTGGAAATTACTTGATGCGTTTAAATCTGGGTAATGCGTTGACTGTGTGCTATCGTGGTAGTGGTTGAATAAATCATTGGTAATGAAAGATCTGGTCCATACTATAACTTGTCTCTTCTTCCTGGTACTACAATTCGATGTTTGATAGTTTCAAAGAGTAGTGTTGCTGAAAGTATCGATGTCTGTTTGTTTTATTTCTATTTGATAATGGTTTCGAAATAGAATTACTACTAAAGTAAGGAAAATAGCATGCTTAAATGGGACCCTGTACTGTGAATAGGAAATACAATTTTCACAGCAAATAGCTACCTATGAGCAATAAATTATAAATACCCTAGCCTGGAAGATAATATATGTTGTAGCAAAGGCTAGCTTGGATAGCCCTGCTAGACTCTCCACTGAGTTCTGGGCAGAACATCGACTTCTGATAATGAAAACAATTTGGTAATGACAACAATGGCGAATATCTAAATTTTTAAAAGAAATATTAACTGCTCCATACCTAGCTGCTTGAGCACTTGGTGTCTTCCTGTAGAAGTCTAACTGCTTGGCACTTTAAATATTCCCTATAGCAACCTGCACACTAAATCAATAGTTAAAGTAGAGTCTGTTGTATCTTGCTCACCTATTAGAATGTTTGCCTTGGGCTGGATGACTTTGGGGCTACCATGTTCTTCCCAACCTTGACCCTTGAACCGTTTCCGGTTCTATCTGGATCCCCCCGAGCTTGGCTCCAACATGCAATGAGAGGTAGAGGCCCTAGATCCACTTCTGGTCCAGTTCTGAGAATTTTTAGGTAAGGCTGCTTCAGCTTCTTAGAGCATAATAGTTTTCTTGGACTACCATTAGAGAATGATAATAACAAAGAATGATAGGTAATCCCCAAAACTTGGGATCCTCCCTCTTAAATAGGGAAATCTTGTATTAGGATTGTTGAAGAAAGTAGTTTCTTTAAATTCAATATTTAATAATTAAAAGATATTATTTAATTAATTAACTAGTCCTCTTGAACTAGGACTTTTCCAACTATTTGACTATAAGTCAATTTGATTTAAGCTCTTTAATAATAACAATAATCATACTAATAATTATTCTTTTACTAAATATATTTCACTTAACTTATTAATACATCATTTAAAATATTAAATAATGCATAAATCAGATATACTAATTATATCCCCTAATTAAATAATAACACCTATTATTATTTAAAGCTCCTAATAATAAATAATAATAATGATAATAACAATAATAATAATAATAATAACTTGGAGGCCTTTAATCAGGTTAGTCATAAAAGACTACTAGTAATTATCTTTTATTTAGTTATGTGTCATCACTTGACACTCTTTTCTCTTTAATTTTTAGGGACATGGTCCACTTCTTTGGGACGGTCATGGTAAGCTTGGTTAGGTACCTCTACTCTCTCTCTTTGCATGTTGGATTCCCTCGTTTAACATGGTAGCTCCTGCAGTAGGTGATGATGGATCAAAATATGAATCATTTAGTCAATTAAATATATGTGATAAAAGTGCTCTTCAGAGTCTTTTCGACTCAACACTTTGAAACTCTGTAACCCCGAGTGCTCTTCAGAGCCATTTAACTCAACACTCTCACATGGGCGTTACTCTAGTACACTTCCAGAGTCCCTGCTCAACACTAGTGCTAGAATGTGGTTGTGAGGCACATCTAGAATATTTAAGTTGCCTCGGATCCAGTATTCATTTATCAAGCTTGGAGTGCTCTGGGGCTTATGCCCAACACTCAATGTACATCAGGGCTTACTCCCAGTACGTCATATTTCCTCTAGGTACATCGGGGCTTTTTCCCAATACGTAGGTAATTTGTGTGTTTCCGAGTCCACACTTAACACACCATATAAGTTAATTATGTCATTCACATCACTGCACAGTATGTAAGAAAAGATCATCTCAGTATATTAGGGTTTTGTACCCTCATCAAAACATAATCAGAACATTGGGGATTCCTTGCCCAGTATATAATCAAATAATGAAATTCAGTCAGGTTCCATGCCCAATATGTACTAGGGCTCATGCCCAATAATCAGAATAAATCACATGTGCTGGGGTCGTGGCCCAATATAACATCATAAAATAGTCAGTCCAAAATTCAGGATATTACACTCTAATTTGGAAATTTGAGTGCCTTAAACCCACCAGGGCGGATTTGCTAGCTTGGGTCCGACTCAAATGGAAAGGGATTGTTAACAACATCCCTCGTATCTTGATGCTTGCCAACGAGTGGTTAGTCTTTTTATTTCTCTCTGAGGAGGACCGAATTGCTATGGAGTCCAAGTACTGGGTGTTGGGGAACGACTCGTTGGTATTGGACCGTTGGAATTCATCTTTTGATCCCGGAAAGGAAGTCCTTAAACACAGACATCTTTGGGTAGTTTTACCATATTTCCCTCTACAGTGCTGGAATTTTAAGGGCTTCATGGAAGTTGCTAACACTATTGATCGTAATACTCATTGAGGAGGAAACCCTTGTTGGGTCTGATCGAAATTCGCCAAGATTGTTAGTCAACATTGACCTTAAGGAAGGCTTACATATGGAGCTTGAGATTGTATGGGAAGGGGGCTCTTTCGTTCAACTGTTAGACTATTGGCAGGTTCCATTCCGTTGTTTTCGATGTAAGGAATTGGGCCACTCCATGGACTAGTGCATGCAGGATCGACATATCTACCTGAAGTTTAAGCATTCAATCATAGCTTCATAACTAGACGATCGGGATGATCTAGTCCAATGTCAACTCCCGCTGGACGTATCATCGACCCGTGATTTGTTAGGTATGTTCAACAAGTTACTCCCTAATTTAACTAAGTTTATCCCTTCACAGGAGATTCTAAATTCTCTGTCCCTTAAGGACTCCTCTCTACCCACCCTCTCCCTATCTTTTGGGATTGTTCCACCTCTTATTAGGCCTAGCCATGGTTTGGAAGTGGGTTCCTTGCGTGAGTACTCCCCCTCATTACCACTTGAACCTTCTGATATTACCCTCGGGATCACTCTCTCACCCTCCTCTATCCCAGATTTCGTTGATGATCCTCCCCCTGTTATCGTTCCTCCTTGTGTTGGCAATTCCTCTTTGGAGCCTCTTCTTATTTACTTAGATAAAGACTTGGGGGATAAGGAGGTCATTCCTATCCCCTCCATTATGAAAGGTAATGTTACTATTCGTAAGCCTCGTTGACCCAAGAAGCATTCAGTTGGAAACGATGGTCATCATCAGACGTTTGAGAATCCTTTTGTTTCATCTTTATTTGACAAAGGTTTGGATGGGCCACACTCGTCAGATCTTTCCCTCTCCCCCCATGTCTCAGCCCTTAGAGAAAGCATTGCCACGAAATCCGTTTCCCCATGTTGATTACAACCTTTCACACTCGTGGCCTTTGCAACATGCCCAAGCGAGCTACAATCAATTTTTTCACTGATCGCTACAAACCATCCATTCTCCTTCTTCAAGAGACCATGCTCTTAGCCTCAGATTCCCTACAATTTTTCTGACGTATCAAGCCGGATTGGAGGGCTTGTGCTGTGATTCTTCGGGCCTTTTTGGGGGCATCTTAACAGCTTGGAACCTTGAGGTGTCTAACCTTAGGGATTTCCATTCTTATGTAGGTATTATTACTGAAGGTACTATTAAAGGTTTCGGTCATCATCTTCATATTCTGAATGTTTATGCTCCTTACCATAATCGTAGACGATTTTGGGATCGAATCAATTCTAAAGGTTTATTACATGATATTGGGCCTAATCATGGCAGGTGATTTCAATTTTACCCTATCGGAAGCAAAGGTGTGGGGGGCAGGCAGGTCGTTGGATCCTCTTGCTGATTATTTTAATGATTTTTTTATGAATCCCAACTTTGGGATGTGGTGTCGCCCAAGCTTATGCCTTCTTGGTTGAATGGTAGGTTTGGATGTGTTGGCATTGTAAAACGTCTGGATCATTTCTTCATGGCCGAAGAACTTTGCTGTTCAATTGGTAGGTACCGTTCTTGGTCTTATGCTATTGGTTTTTCTAATCATAAGGCAGTCTCGTTGTAGCTAGATTTTGATAGTAAATTGGGGGGTTATCCATTCAAATTTAACCCTATAAGGCTTGAGGATTCTGAATTTGATACCTTTGTTCGGGAGACCTGGGAATCTAGTGCTAGCTCCTGTCTAGGTAATTCTCTTTATACTTTGACTATGAAGCTTGGTCTGCTCCGGAAGGAGGTTTGTGCTTTGGAAAAGCATAAGAAATTGGTAAACGATAAGTGTTTAATTGACCTCGATAGAGACATACAAACCTTATCACTGATGGTGGATGATAATCTCTTTGATCCGGTTAGGATGGACATGTTGCGTACCCTAGAAGGTGAAAAGATCAGGTTATTGGGGATGCAGGAGTAAAAATGGAGGAAGAAGAATCGTGCGACATGGATCAAGGCGGGGGACAGTAACACGAAGTTTTTTCACCATTTCACAAATCAACAAAGGCTTAATAATTCCATCTGGGAAATTGACAGTGATCAAGGACAGGTGATCCATGAACAGTCTCAGTTGAGTGATGCTACGGTTCAACACTTCAAAGAGATTTATAGTCAGTGTTCCTCCAATGGTCTTGAAGACCAGCTGCAAATAATTAAGCTTTTTCCCCGGTTGGTTGATGAGGAAGTCTGCTCGGTCATTGTGCATCCGGTCAATGACACCGAGGTCCTTAAAACTTTAAAACTGTTCTCTAAGGATAAATCGTCGAGGCCCAATGGCTGGATGGTCAAATTCTTCCTCCACTTTTTCCCCTTGTTGGGGTCTGAAATCACTGCGGCTATCGAGGATTGTAGAATTAAGGAAAGTATTCCTCCTAATCTCAATGTGACTTACATTACCCTCATTCCGAAGTTAGAAAAATTGAAGGGTTTTGGGGATTATCGTCCCATCTCCTTGTGTAATCTTCTGTACAAAGTTATCTCTAAAATTATTGCAGAACAGATCAAACCATTCTTGGAAATTGGCATATCTACTGAATAGTTAGGGTTCACTCATAATCAACAATTGCTGGATGTTGTGGGTTTAGCCCAGGAGAGTTTACACTCTATTAAGAAAAAGAATTATGAGGCATTTGTCCTTAAGCTGGACTTGGTGAAGGCCTATGATAGGCTTGACTGGACTTATTTATGCTTCATCTTACTTCAGATCGGTCTTCCCTTAGAGATGACGAACTGGATAATGTCATGTGTCACCTCTGCTAATTATTCGATCTTGGCCGTGAATGGTTCTCTGTTTGCTTCATTTGTGGGTGACAGAGGTTTACGACAAGGATTCCCATTATCTCCTTATTTATTTATCTTAGCCATTGAAGGATTAAGTCTTCTTATACATGATGTTAGACGATTGGGTCACATTATTGGTATCAAAGTGGCACCTACTCACTTCATTTCATTTCACACTTGCTTTATGTGGATGATGTGCTATTATTTGGTTTGGGCACATTTGGGGAATGGTCCTAGTTTAATTTTATTACTAAATTTTTTTGTATTGCTGTAGGACTAGAAATGAGTCCTACTAAGTCCTCTTTCCTGTACCATTGCAAAGACTCAACTCTCATGGATCATATCGGCAACTTGTTTCCCTATCAGATGAAGGTTTTGAGCGATGGGATCAGATATCTTGGTTACTACCTAAAACCGACTGGATACACATCTACTGATTGGGGGTGGCTCCTCAAGAAAATACAGAGGAGAATTAATGTCTGGTCATTCAAATACCTCTCATTGGGCGATCGTCTTAGGCTCTTATGCTCGGTACTCCAAAGCATCCCTGTCTTTTGGTTTTCTCTCTTTATTATTCCCATGAAATTCATAGCGGCCATTAGAAAACTATTCACTGGCTTTCTTTGGAATGGTGCTGATGGTTCCCACAAATGGCACTTATATTCTTGGGAATCCTTAGCTCATCCTAAGCTTTTTAATGGTTGGGGAATTAAATATATCAGGTCTTTCAATTTATCTCTCTGTACGAAGTCTTGTTGGAGGAATTTACTTGATTCTGGTCTTTGGGGGAAAGACATTAAAGCAAAATATCTTGGGAGACTTTCGCTTCCCCTGTGGCTTCAAAATGGTAATTTGAAAACCCAAGGATCATATATTTGGAGGAGTTTCATGACGACCTTCCCTATTATCAATTCTGGAATTTGTTGGAAGGTGAGCAGGGGTACCCAAGTTTTTGTGGGACTAGACCTGATTGCTTGTCTTGGGGAGGATTTTCAACTTGCAAATGAGATTATCTCTCGGCTTCATGAACGAAACATCTTCGCCTTAAAACAGGCTTGCAAACACTAGGAGTTGGATAGCCTCTATTGGCTTTCGGCTGATGAGCTGGTCTTGGAACTACATCTTCAGAACTTATGTGATGGTTTTTCTTTAAATCTCATTCATGCAGGCATTTCCCTTTCTCAAGAGGAAGATGTTATGTGTTGGGGGTTCAATGAACACACTGGAAACCTCACTGCCCAATTGGCTTATTCTCGTCTTATGGAAGAAGAATTTAGTGATCGGTGGTAGAGACAGTATGCTTCGATATGGAATGTTAAGTGCTCTCTAAAAATTCAATGTTTCATGTGGCTTGCCATTAACAATAAGGTTCTAACCTGGAACAATACTTGCAAATGTGGAATCCAAGGTCCGGGGGTCTGTGCATTGTGCCAAAGGGATGGGGAGGATGTGGATCACCTTTTTGGTCGATGCATTTTATTTAAAAAGCCGTGGGCCTATCTCCAAGTCTCTTTAAGTTTTCATTTTTCCTGGACCGACATAACTTTTGCTGAAAATTTTCATTTGTGGACAACGTCCCATGTCTTTGACCCTGCCCTGTTATATGTTGCGATTTGGGAATTCTGGAAATTTCGTAACCGTCTCATTTTCCAGGGAGAGCTAACTTCTATTTCTCTGTTTTTTGCTAGAATTGTTGGTTACTTCCATCCGCTCAGCAATTCTCTGGTTACGGCCCCTTGAAAAGTGGTTTAGCATGAGGAAAATGAGTATTACTTTCCAATTGGATATTTCGATGGTGCTTCCGAGGGGGGTTTATGTGGAGCTGGCATGCTCTTAAAATTTTATCAGAATCAATTTTATTAGTTACAGTTGGGAGCAAGCAAAGGTTCAAATACTAGGTCGGAACTTTTAGCATTGTGGGGACTCCTTTTTTTCGCTAAGTCTTTGGGTCTTTCTTTGTTGAATATCTTTGGAGATTCACTTGTTATCCTTTCCTATGCCAAGAGGGAACATTGTCTTTCCTCTATTCAGCTGAGTGGTTGGTTAAATCGTGTGCATACTCTCATCGGCTGGTTCACTGAAATTAACTTTTGCCACATCTACAGAGAATTCAATTTCGAGGTTGATAAGCTCTCCAAGCTTGCCCTCGAGGATATGGATGGTACCATCCTTGTCAAGATTTTAGGGATGGTTCTCTCCAGGAGATGTATTACCTATATTATGTTCGATGTTGGCTCTGGTCGTTTATGTTTTGATTATTTTTCTTATGATGAAGAACTCTATGACCCTATGATCCTGTATGAAATATTTTCTGTATGACATTCTCTTATCAGACTTTAAAGGTTTTTGTATGTGCAAGCATCTCACCTTACTTGGTATCTCTGGATACAACTTTTGTTTAATAAAAGTTGTTCTTTTCTTATGGAAAAAAACAGAAAAGGAAAAACACATTTAATACCTTATGAGCATAATCCAATGCAAAAACACACCAAACCCATTTTCATTGATGTTTAAGCGGCTATGTTCATGCCTTAATTTCCTGGAAACCTTCATAGCTTGCCATCAAGCTGGGATTTCAAGTCGCCTCTGAAAATGTTGAATGGGTAAAAAAGACAAATAAGTGAAATCCAATAAAGTAATGAGATTTAAAAATCAAATACGCACACAACTTCAAAAAAATATTTACAATATCGAGAAGCTCTCCAAGACTCATTTTAAATTAAATGTTCTTGGAATTGTTAATGAATTCATTTCAAAACCCAAGTATCACTTGTAAAATACTCCAGCCATAGTTTGGACAATTGGACAACGTGTAAGTAACACTTGTAAAATACTCCAGTGGCCCGGTACTACACTTAATGATAATGCCGGGCACGTAGGATGGGGACATATGCAGGATATTTGTCATTGCATGTTAATTCCAATGGTTTAGGAGGTTGAGCGCCTTTGCTACTCTCTCCAGTGGAAGTATTTCTCTCAACCCGTCCCAGATATCTCTATACTACCTTTGTCGAATTTTAGTATCTCTATATATACATAAATTATATAAGCATTCAAACACTAAGTTTTCAATTCTAAGCAAAACAATAATCCAAGGTACGGATTTCATACACTCAAGCCATTTTTAGTACTATACTAATCCGACAATTTTTTAGTTTTTCTATCAATGCATGAAGTATTATAAAGTATTATCATCATGAATTGCATTGATCAACAAATTAAATCAGTGACACAATGACAATAATAATCTGAAATTTTGCTCTCATGAATTGCATCCATGAATATTGCTATGGTCATGGAAGGTTTTCAGGCAAGTAAGGCTTGAACATGGCCGCTGGAACATCAATGCAAATGGGTTTTGTGTGGTTCTGCATTGGATTCTGCTCAGAAGGTATTAAATGTGTTTTCCCTTTAAGTGTGTGCATTTTAACTTCAAATCTACTTGCCTGAGAGCTCACCATATATTATCGAATATTGCTATGGTCATTGATCTATATATTTTTTTTCTCTCTATCAATAATACAAAATCAAAATCAGTGATACAAAATCTAAAAGAGTACCTAGAAGGACGAACGTTTTTCCCATGCTGGATAATTGTGTCTCCAGATGTACATAGCAATTGGATTTGTATTTGGTCTTGATACCTCTACTATGAATTCAAGGTAGACGACTGGAGCATCTGCCAGAACTAAAACTCAAAATGAAAAGAATAGGTGGCTATGCAACGCTCTCCAAGATCAGACTGTTGTGTTGTGCAACCAGCAAGCAGAAGACAAAGGCTGCGGAGATCGTAGCGGTGGCTGTGACAAAGGCGGTGAAGACGGTAGCATTGGCTGTAACAAAGGTGGTGGTGGTATGGCTGTGATTGTCAGTGCGGTGGATATTATGGTGGTGGCTGCATTGGTACATCAACAACCGCCATAGTTACTGTGCTATTATTAATTTATTACAGAGTTTAATGGCAGTCCCCACAGTCATGTTGCTATTAATACAGAGTTGATCAATGGTGAAGGTATAACAATGCTTTGTTTTTTTGCTATTAATACAGAGTTTATCAGTGACAGCAAGTATAATATGTTTTGTTTTAAATGAATGAATTAGCATTTAACAACACATCAAAAATTATACAACAATTCTTTTAATAAAACATTTTGACATCTCAAGTTGATCAGGGGCCTCCTAAGCTACGCTTATGATATAACACCATTATTCTTATGAAGACATATTATCTTTGAAAATGCTCAGGTGAAAAAAGAAAAAAAAATTCTAAGAATGTTGAGTAAACAAATATCAATAAAAAAAATACAATTTTGTGTTTTCCTCTTCTTCAAGTTAACCATATATCGTTACCATGTGAGAGCATGAGGACGAAGTAATAAGAGTTATCAATAGTTGTGAAAATGAGGAGAAGTTTCAACTTTTAAAAATAAAATAATAGTTGATTGAGTGATATCCTTTACTCTACTATCTAAAACAAACTTTAAGTATCACCATTCCAATATATATTGGAAAGCCAGAATGACAATCTATGGGAATGGGATTACAGTAAGTATATCAATGCTTGGACCTTTATTGGAAAGCCAGAATGACAATCTATGGGAATGGGATTACACTAAGTATATCAATGCTTGGACCTTTGAATGGATGTATTGTATAATTTATTGTTGCATAATTTTCAGGGTTCAAGAGATAAATTATGTATAAAATTCAAGGTTTACATTTGTTGTTGTTAAATTTAAATCGATTTAACTTTTTATTTTTACATGGCAATTGAACTGTTTTTCCAAATCTTAACCATGGATAAAGTACAAGGGTAAGATGGTTCTATCTTGATTTACTTAATTATGAAGCATGTTACTTTGAGACACATATTTTTAGTGAAAAACTTAAAATTACAAAACTAATTTCAATATTGAGATATAAATTACAATAATTATATCTGCATTCATTTCATTGTTTGTTACATTTATTTGAATATGTATCTAACATCTATTTCTATGTTTGTGTATTGGTTTTAGTGCTTTTTACATTGATTTCAAGATATTTTATTTTTATGTATTGATTTTAGTGTTTTGTATATTAATTTTAATGTCCTTCCATAATAAGAAAATGGATGATTTACAGTGGAAGAAATCTATTTTAATATTTTTGTATTACCTTCATGTTTTGATTTTAGTTTTTTGTGCATTGATTTCAATGTCCTCTCGTAATGAGAAAATAGATGATATACAATAAAAAAAATTTACTTCAATGTTTGTGCATATGTTTCAATATTTTATGCATGATGTCATATATTTGATAAATGGTTTTAGTTATAATACCCTCCCATGATGAGAAAATGAATGATGCATATGTTGAAGATGTAAGAAAACAAACAATAAAATGTGTTAAGTGACAAAGAGAGAAAATAGAAGAAATCATTGATAAATGAAAGATTAAACAAAACAAAAAAGTGAGGCTAAATAACTAAGAGATAAGTGATTTAAAAGGCTCACTTTTAATTACCTTATAAGAAGAGATAAAGCATGTCAAAATATATTCATACATTAAAAGAGTTTCGTTGAAATAAATTTGTTAGCAAAAAATGGTATATCTTTTTTTGAAAACTCGAGATCAATTATATCAATAGGTGATTTGGGACATTTGCCACCTATTATGGAGAAAATTTAATATGCATCTAAAGTTGTTGCAAAAGAATTATGGAACTTATTAATATTAACGTTGGAGAAAGCTACATTAATATTGAGAAACACGAGAGACATGGTATGACATTTACTACAACATATCCAATTATGGAACTTATTAATATTAACATTGAAGAAAGCTATGTATTAATATTGAGAAGCACGAGAGACATGGTATGACATTTACTACAACATATCCAGTTAAAGGTTTGAATTGTCTTAGCTTTCAATCTCTCTTTCATATGATCAATTTCAAAAGATGGAAAATCTAATATTTGTCACTATACTAAAAGTTAAAGAAGACAGATTAGGATTGATCATTCTTTAATATATCTATTTTTTATTTCTTTTTTCATATTTTATCATAATCATTTCTTACTATTCACATTTAATATTATTATGAATAAATTTGAAGTGGCCTTCTTCCCAGAACTCTCCATATTATAAATGATACTTAATCAATTTCAAATGATCATATTTATCTCAAACATATACATATATATATAATGGTAACCAACTATAATTTCACCAGACCCTTTGATTACAATCAACTTAGATTTATTTAAACTTTGCATCTATCAAAAGATAAAAGGGAACACTGAAGGATTAATCTCTAGGTACTTGATAGATCTAAATTGTTATGATTCAAGTAACAACCTCTATACCATACCATAATTGTAAAAAACCAACAAAAACATATACAATAATAATTTTACTATTATCTATATTTAATTTTAAGACTAAGAGTAGCATTAACTTGATATTCTAAGAAAAGAAAAGAAAAATCTTTGCAATTAGATTACTTAAATTTATAATCCATATGTTATTATTTTCTTAGAAATAATTTTAAAATATAAAATAAATTTATAAAATTGATAAAAATCATTGTATAGCATGTATATTATTACAAATAAATAATATACTAAACCATGTGCGATGAAAGGTGTTTTAAAGTATTAAATTATAAAATAAATAAATAGAATTTATAAGATTGTCAATGCCACTAGGAATATGCTTATTGACCACAGCAGCAAATATTGACAACTTATTGACCAGTTTTACATGAACGACGACAAATTCATGCTCGGTCGCAAGGATAATTTTAGGGGCGAAATTTAGCTCATGGGCTATTTTTCCATGTTTTTTTCCAAAAAAATATTCGCGAATTTGCATTTTTTGAAGCCCCATTTCACCCAATTTTGATGGGGTAAACTTTTTTCACTCTAAAAATCGCCAAATTATTATATAAACTATATAAAATCCTCCGAAATTGAAATATTTTTAGAAAAATATTGTCAAATATTTTATAGTTGACATTTTAAGAATTGGTAAGGTTTGCCAAGGTTTATACACTTTTAAATAAGTATGGGTCCTTAAAATTATCCCTGCTCGACCGTCGATATTGTAATAGTGTTTGTAATATAAGTGGTATGATATATTTAGTGCCACTTTTTTATAAAATGATTTGTTAACTCACCCAAACCTAAATTAATTTAAAAGATTGGTTATATATATATATAGGTAGATTTAACCAAAATAGAGACGCCCATTTGCATTTTCTGTTTTAATAATTGTGTGATATAAATCAACCGACTTTCCTACTTGTATTATTAATATAAAATATAGGATGTGACTTGACAAATTGTATTACATAGCTGTAACCGTTGAGAAAGGCAGAGAAAAAGCCTATTTTATTTATAAAAAAAATTCAAGTGACAAGACCTAAAATCCATTATCAACCATTTGAAATTTCTAGAAGAATATAAAATACTACTACAAAATACTACTGGAGAGTTTTACATACAATATCTCAAGAAAAGAAAGATACTAATATCTTCGTTTCCATTATCCCACCCGTCCCTTCGAAAATTGCTTTGCAGTATCGTGATTGAATGAATCTCTGAACTCTTCCGTTCTTTGAACAAACTCCTTTGAAAATAATGAATGATTGAAAATGTGACTCGGAACAAACTCTTCGATTCTTTCAACCATCTCCTTTAAAAATAGTGAATGATCGAAAGAATGACAACTTGTTATGTGATAGTTGTTCAACAGATTGCGTCAACTGTATATGAAACTCAAATCATAAACAATGTGGAAGTCCTGATTCCAGGAGGCCGATAATATGATTCCACGTTTTCATATTCGTTATTTTATTTTAAAAACAAGAATTCCATCAACTTACATCATGTGTAAAAACAAGAATTCAATCAACTTACAATGTCAGTGAATTTTGGAAGAGTTTATTTATTCTAGGATTTGGAATTTCTATGGGTAGATTATTTTTGGTAAAATTTAAATTTGGAAATGTTAAAATTAAGTTTTTGAATTCATAAAAGTATTTTATAACATCCACATTATGCAATTTTCATAACTAATAAATATATGTGATTCTAAGATTATGTCCTACATTTTGCTTACAACACATCATAAAAATTCTGTGTAACCAATTTGTAAACCAATACTCTTAAGGGTAGGATGACAATGTTTGGAAGTAAGTACAAAGTGCCTTAAATTCAAGAGCCATTTTGAAGATAAGTTCTTAGGCAAGATGGTTAGAAATAGTAATTACTCCAGTTAGTGTTAGCTTTAGCTTT
This sequence comes from Larix kaempferi, assembly GCA_027924585.1. NCBI lineage: Eukaryota > Viridiplantae > Streptophyta > Pinopsida > Pinales > Pinaceae > Larix > Larix kaempferi. The sequence goes on from BSBM01000047.1 coordinate 43,971,791, forward strand.
TTGCTTTAGTTTTATTTAGAAGTTCAGTTGAGTTGAGTTAATAAAGTATGCAAAAGCATAAAGCATGCATGCAAAAGTTAGGTTAGATTTTTAGGTTTTCAGTGAGTGTTTAAATACATCTTCAGAGTTTGATTGTAATCGCATCTTGTTATTTTTCGTTTATCAATAAAGATTGAAGAGCCATAGCTCATTCTGCATAATTTTTTTGTTTTATTCTGCCTCCAACTTTCAAATCGATATCTTCGAGATTACAAGAAAAATAGTAACTTCAAAGGAAATTTGTAGAAATTTTCTGTGCCTATCACATACAAGAGAGAACGATAATTTATTGCACACTTGCGAAATAAAATAAAAAAATGTGAAAATTTTTGCGCCCCCACCATACTATAAGTAACAAATTTTTTTAGAGTTTTTCTCTCCTTATCACACTTCAAAGGAGCGAAAGTTTCTTGGATTATCGCGCCCATATCCTTACTAAAAAAGCGATAATCTGTGTCCAAAAAAATCCACGTGAACCTTTTTTTTCATTCGAGACTTTTAATTCATGGTTTAAACTCATGCTTTAAGATTATGTGAATCAGTCCACGTGAGAATTGGACTTTGAAATTTAAAAAAAAAAAAAAAACCCTTTGGAGTGTTATTTAAAAGTTAAAAAAAACAAAAATTATATATAATTAAAGTTTTTTATTATAAAAGCTTTTGTAGAAGGGTGAAGTCGAATATTTTTAAGAGAATAGAGAGGTGATCATCAAAGTACAAGTGACCAGGAACATGATGTATCCACTAGTCATGAATTGCAGCAGTAAGGTAAGCTTTTTTGCTAACAAAGACACATGCATGGATGATTATTGGTTATGGCATTTCACATATATGTACATCTTCACTTTGGTCGTCTAAAGTTGTTGTAGCAGAAAGAGATGCCTCAAAGGATTACCCCCTATGAAGGAGCCTGTAAACAGTTATGAGTGTTGCATCATTACAAAGCAGCACGGGAATAGCTTCCCTAAAGGTATGTTTCGAAGGGCACATGCACCTCTAGAACTTATTCATATTGATCTGTGTGGTCCAATGCAAACTCAGTCAATTGGTGGAAGCTATTATTTTCTTACATTCATTGATGATTTCAGTAGAAAAAAATGGGTATATTTCCTTCATCAAAATTCTGAAACTTTTGGCAAAATCGAGGAATTTAAGGCTCTAGTTGAAAAACAGAGTGGTCATCAACTCAAAGTTTTGGGATCAGATGGAGGGGGAGAGTATGACTCAAATGAATTTCATGATTACTGCAAATATAATGGAATAAAGAGGCAATTCACTACAAGATATGCACCTCAGCAGAACGGTGTTGTAGAACGCAAGAACAGAACCATCATGAATATGGCAAGAAGCATATTGAAAGGAAGAAACGTGTCCCATGAATTTTTGGGAGACGCATTGGCTTGTGTTGTTCATGTGATGAACAGATCTCCCACTATAATTGTGAATAACATAGTACTAGAGGAAGCATGGACATGTATGAGTTGTAATGTTTCTCATTTCAAAATATTTGGTTGCATTGCTTATGCTCATGTTCCTAAACAACTAAGCAAAAAGCTAGATGACAGGAGTGAGAAATGTATCTTTCTTAGATATGGTGAAGAATCTAAAGCCTACAAACTGTATAACCCTATTACCAAAAGGGTTATCATTAGTAGAGATATATTGTTCAAGGAGGAAGAGTCATGGAATGGAACCATAGACAACATTGTGGGAGTTTCAATACCCCAACTAGAAGATGAAGAAGAAGAAGAGTTGATTGGACAACGGGGTCCAATAGCATCTTCACTAGTAGTAAATACTCCAACAAGGACACCTAGAAACTCGGTTCGAGGTGAAGCATCAAGATCAACAGATTGATATACTCCCAGTCCACAATCAAGTAATGAATCTGATCACAGTAATAGAAAGTTTGGAAGATATTTATGATGAATTGGATGCAAATACCAATTTTCTTTTATTGCTAGTCAACCTGTGTTTTATGAAGAGGCGGTAAAATAAGAGCATTGGGTAAAAGCTATGGATGAAAAGATATATTCCATTGAGAGAAATGCTACATGGGATCTAATTGACCTTCCAAAAGATAAGAAACCTATTGGTGTGAAGTGGGTCTATAAGACCAAACTCAATGAAAAATGTGATATTGATAGGTACAAGGAAAGGTTAGTAGCAAAAGGTCTCTTGTAGAAACCATGAGTTGATTTTGGAGAAAATTTTGCACCAGTGGCAAGATTGGACACAATGAGAGCAGTCCTAGCAATAGCAGCCCAAAACAAATAGAAGGTGTATCAGGTGGATGTCAAGTCGACATTCTTGAATGGAATCCTTGAATAATAATTTATGTGGAACAGCCACAAGGGTATGAAATCAAAGAACATGAAAATAAATTTTACAAGTTGAAGAAAGCTCTATGTGGGCTCAAGCAAGCTCCAAGAGCTTGGTACAACAGAATTGATTCTTATCTAATCAACAAGGGTTTTAGCAGAAGCACTAGCAAACCAACTCTTTACATAAAGGTAAATCAACATGGACAAATTTTAATAGTTTGTTTATATGATTTTTACAGGTGACCTGTCAGTAGATCAGTTCAAGGTAACGATGAAGAAAGAGTTCGAGATGACACACCTTGGATTAATGAAGTTCTTTCTTGGCTTAGAGGTAGAACAATTAGAAAAGAGTATATTTATCTCTCAAAGTAAATATGCCAATGAAGTGCTTAAGCGATTCAGAATGTTTAATTGCAAACCGACACCTACACCAATGGCAACAGGTACTAAGTTGAGAAAAGAAGATGAAAATCCCAAAGTAGATCCAACACTGTTTAAGAGACTTGTAGGAATTCTCATGTATCTCACAGCTATGAGACCAGATATTATGTATGTTGTCAGCTTGATTTACAGGTTCATGGATTCTCCCAAAGACTCGCATTGGCAAGTTGGAAAAATGATCTTACGATATGTTGCAGGGACTTCAAGCTATGGAATTTTATACTCAAGCACTGAGTATGATGCTTTGACAGGTTTCACTGGCAGTTATTTTGTAGGAATTTTAGATGACAGGAAGAGCACTTTCAGTCAAGTTTTTCATCTTGGATTAGGGGTGATTTCATGGGCATCAAAGAAGCATCCCATTGTGACTATTTCATTAGTAGAAGCCGAGTATGTAGCAGCACCATCAGCAGCATGTCAAGCAGTCAGGTTACACAAAGTTTTGGAAGGTCTTCAACAGAAACAAGAAGGACCAACAACAATCTATTGTGACAACAATTCAACAATTGCCCTATCCAAGAACCATGTATTTCACCAAAAGAGAAAGCACATTGATAGCAGATATCACTTCATGAGAGAACTTGTGAACAATGGTGAAGTTCATGTTGAGCATTGTAAATTAATTGATCAATTCGCTGACATATTCACAAATCCATTGACAAAATATATTTTTGAAACTCATAGAGATAATTTAGGCATTGTAAAAGTTGCAGTAGTTAGCCGTTGTAATTAAGAGGGAGTGTTAGAAATAGTAATTACTCATGTTAGCATTAGCTTTATCTTTTTTCTTTAGTTCTATTTAGAAGTTTAGTTCAGTTGAGTTAATAAAGCATGCATGAAAAATCTAGGTTATATTTTTAGGTTTTCAATAAGTGTTTAAATACACCTTCAAAGTTTGATTGTAATCGCATAAGTTGATCTTCCATTTATCAATAAAGATTGAAGAGTCATAGCTCATTCTGCATAATCTTTGTGTTTTCTTTTGCCTTCAACCTTCAGAGATATCCTGTGGTGGGTACACTAACTAGCCCACAAGGGATTTAGTTCCCATTAGGTCATCTATTTGACTCATGTGGGATTCCCCTCGTCCATTGACTAGTTACCCTATTATGATAGGGTTTATATGAGCAAGTGTTGTTTTGTTAATCTTGGGCATGCCTAAAAGGACTTACCCATCCCCTCGTTGTGGGGAACCTTCACTATCAAAGGAAAGATGTACTATGGCAAAAAAATAGGATGACTACCACTCATTGAAGCAAAGGAACATGATTAAGGAGTAATGCAAATGAAATTTTGTGTAGTTAAATAAGCATGCTTATAGATTGAGTGAAGAATCTAAAGTCAAAAGTTTCATCAAAGGAATCATAGATCGAGTGGAGTATGATGTCTCTTTGATCAGGCTTAGGACAATATCTTTGGTAAACCTTGTACCTTTCTAATTGACAAGAATTATGCACAATTTCATATCTGCTATGGTGGAGGTCGACTATAATCTCAACACCAAGAAGCTCCAATATCCATACAAGGTATAAATGGAAAATGGTTCCAGGAAATTGATCATTTAACAAGTTTCTAGTTGGTACATGTATGTTAGATCTAGATGGGTGGAATAATGTTGTGTTCTTTCATCATATAACTTTGGGAGCCTATGATGGAATAATTGGGCAAGAATGGTTAAAACTCCACGAAGATTTAAATTAGATTTTTATGAGAAGATGGTTGAATGTGTGGATGAAAAAGGATTTGTTAGGATCATCCAAGAGCATAAGACCCTGATAATAGAGAGATATATATCAAGTATGCCGTCTAATCTCAATGTGTGCAAGGGTTACAAAGGGTACCTTATTCATATGAATGAAGCAACAAAAGAACCAAGTATAGAAGTAGTTCATGTATGAGTAAAAAATGAATTTATGGATGTGTTCCTACTAGGATTAGCTTGGTTACCAAAGACCCAAAACGTGAATTACAATATAAATCTGTGAGGAACCTGCAACAATTAATTGATAAAATGCACAATATATGAGATCACAGAATATTTTTATTGATTGCAGGCCACTTCGAGGGGGCAACCTCCTTTGAGCAAGCTCAATACAAATAACTTCACGGTACCTTCATTGGTCTCAACACAAACTTATATACTAATTCTAGGCACCAATACCATGGGTCAATACCATGTGCCAATACAAACCATGGGCTAATACAAACTATGGATCAACAAATACTATGGGATGTCTTACAAAGCATATGCATCCAACAACAATAATACAAAGTATGGATCAACAAATACTATGGGATGACTTACAAAGCATATGCATCCAACAACAATATACTAACAAAGTAAAGAGAAAGGTTGACACGGGTTCCTAACATCCCCTCTCCCTTAGAAAAACCTTTTTCCTCAAAGATTTAGATGTGGAAATTGATGCAGAATCTAAAGGACTGGTTCCCCTGTAGAATCCTTAGGGTGCATTCCGTGCCACTGAATTAATACCTCTGTGATAGAGTGAGAGGAATGCTGACGCCTTTTGAGTTCTAGGGAGGATTTCTTGGAAGGTTGTAGACGAAGAAGAACCATATCACCTGCTTGAAAAGTGCGCTCAGAATGGTGTTGATTGGTGTGTTGTTTCATTCGAATTATTTCCATGTGAAGATTGTCCTGTAAAATGAGAAGAATTTGGTCGCAGTTTCAACGAACTGAGTTAATTTCCTAAACTGGGGAACTGCTGAGGGTGTATGGAAGAAGAACTGGAGGTGCTTGTCCATAGATTGCTTCATATGGTGTCATTTTAGATGTGGTATTGTACCATTAGAGTGCCTCAAGAAAATCCATAGAAATAGTTGTCCAAATTTGTGTAGGGATGGGAAAGGGTTCGAGCAGTCTCGGAAGGAGTGTCGTTTCACTCGTGTTGACCTGGCAAGTATCACAGTCAACCACCATCTGTTGAATTGTCATTTGCAGTCCCAACCAAAAGAAGTTACATTGTTCTTGATCATATGTGTTGAGGAACCCAGAGTGCCCTGCCGATGGAGAAGCATGGATTTCATAGAAGACATAGCCTTGTTGAATAGATTGCAACCAATTTGGAACAAGCATAGAAATAGATGAAAGAGAAACTTGGTCATGAATTGTGCGAGAAGGAGAATCTGCCACCAGATTGTCCTTACCCTATGTGTAAGTGAGCGCATAGGTATAACCCATGAGTTGGCTAACTCATTTCAGGTGTGCTGGGGAGGAGACTCATTGTTCCAAGAAAATTTTCAAACTCTGGGGATAAATCTTGATGTAGAAATAATTCCCTAATAGGGATGGCTGCCACTTTTGGACTGCATGTAAAATAGCCATCATTTCCTTCTCAGATGTAGATGCGGTGAAATTCGTACCGGAAAGGTCTCTTGAAGGCGGCAAGCCCACTGGTTCAGCAAAGACACATGCATATCTATCCAAGGAAGTAGTGGAGACCGTTGATGGGTGCATCTGAATGGAATGGAGATGAGCGATGACACCATGTGAATTATTCTTAAGAATCTTTTCCAGGCGATGTGAACTGATGATGCAGAGAGACCCTGGTTGTAAGCCTATAAATTTGTGTTGTTTCCCATTGACTGAAAACTGCATCCAAAGTTCAGCCAAATCCCATAAGATGGGGCCAAGTGTGCATAACCATTAAACGCCCAAAACCACATCACATCCTCCTAAGGACAAGGAAAACATGTCAGAGCGCAGGTTATAATCTTCCAGAGAGATACACACATTGTGACACTTCTCCTTGCAAGGTAAGGTGCCCCCATTGGCAATCATTACTTCAAAGTTGGAGCAAGGATGGACAAAACAATCAGCCTGTTTGGCGATCCGATGGTCAATGAAATTATGAGTTCTACCAAAATCAGTTAGTATTGTAAGAGGGATCTTCTTGAAGTAACCCCGGACCCGCCTTGTTTGTGGGGTGGTGACTCCGGCTAAATCATGGAGAGATATCTTTGGGTGGTCATCCGGAGACAGAGGGTCAACAAGCGGCTGCTGAATGTCGACCTAAGCATCTAGTGTATCTAGAGCTTCTGCACCAAGGTCAAAGGTAGGAGAAGAATCCACATCTAAGAGATAGAGCTGTTGCTCAACACATCTATGTCCCCGAGTGAATTTCTCATCACAATTATAACAAAGCCCTTTTTATCTACGTGCTCGCATCTCTACTTCAGAAAAATGCTTGATAGGAGTGGTGCAAGGAACTGGCGTGATGGGAGGTCGTTGGGAAACCATATTTCTAAATAGAGAAAAAGTGGATTTGGAGAATTGTTGGGCTGTGATCTTGTCCTCCACCAACTTAGCCAACCCTAGGACTTCCATCATTGTGTTGGGACAGAACATTTTAACCTCTGAGCGGATTTCATCCTTAAGACCACTGATAAAACAACTCCTATAGAATTCATCAAACAATCCTTCTGTGTGATTGGCTAGTTTCTCAAATTCTGTCTGATACTCTCTCACAGTGCCAATTTGACGAAGTTTAGTGAGTGCTCCGGTGAAGTCATCAAAAGCACTAGGACCAAATTGTTGCAAAAGGAGTTGGCAAAAATCTGTCTGTTTTGGCTCATCATGAGCCTTGATGTACCAACGATACCATTGAAGGGCTTCCTGTTCCAAATGAAAGGATGCAAGTGGAACTTTTTGGACATCAAAAGTAAAACGCAGACTGAAATATTGTTCTTCCTAATATATCCAGCCAGTTGGATCATTACCATTGAAGCGAGGAAAATCAAGCTTTGGCCCACAAAAATTGCTGGAAGAAGAGAACTGAGTGTTCATGGCTGAATGTTGAAGATGGAGGCTGAGAAATTTGTCATCCAAATATTGGAGTTTGGTTTTGAGGGATGCAAGTTCTTCTTCCATGATTTGTGCTCCGCCGCAAGTGGCAACCATAACCAGTTTTTTTTTTAATGGGTAGAAAAACACAAACAGAAGGTTATTTAGTAAAGGGAAATTTGGATTTGGAAAAAACTCGGATGGGTAATTGGGGTTTGACTAGGTTTTGGACATTGTCGAATGGACAAAGAAGCAAAAAATGAGGATTTCAGAAGCAGGGTGGAAGAATGGAAAAATTTTCCAGAGAGGGACAAAGAAGCATAAATAGGGAATGAACACGGTGGAAAAATTTGAAGGCGATTAGGTGAAAATTGAAGAAGTTATGACAAACCTTAAAAATAGACAAATGTGGGATTTCTGGGTTTGGGAAGTGGAATTTGGGATAGGGTCCTCATGAATGAAATATGCAGAATGGGATTGCAGGGGTGTCAGTGAAGTTTCAGGGGAAACATAGTTAAAATAAAGGAGATATGGTGAAAAAATGGATTTTTTTTTTCCTCAGAATGGATTGGAAACGGCTTTCGAAATGGATCGGAAATGACGAGATCTGAAACGGCTCAGAATGGATCAAAAACGGCCGAATCTGAAACGAATTTTAGGATGGATCTAAAATGGCTGGATCGGAATCGGATTTCAGAATGGATCGGTAATAGATGGATCTGCAACGACGCGGAAGTTATCAGCAACAGTTCAACTGAAAATAGATATGGACCCCAGGTATGCTTGACTTCCTAATGGTTAAGGGAATTCACTCGACCACCAATGTTGTTTGATGGCTTGCGTATTGGGGCAGTACCCCTCACTTCACAGCTCAGGTAAAACTGATAACCACTTTGCCACCAACAACAGCTCTTGGTTTACCTCACGGGTGGGAACTAGTCAATCAGGTAGGGGTCGTTACCCTTTTCGCTGGCAGGTCTTCTCAATGGGCCAGCTACTTCGGGGTTCCTATGGTACTCCTCACAATGATTTTTAGGCTTATTCCCAAGTACTTCCCATAGTTAAGCAGATAGGGATTATGCCCAGATCCGAACCTGCAATAAATGTGAAAAAAAAATTGGCAGAAATTTCACCCAGCGAGCCCAAGAAAGTGCTTTGATACCATATGTGAGGAATCTACAACAATTAATTGATAAAATGCACAATATATGAGATCATGGAATATTTTTATTGATTACAGGCCACGTTGAGGGGGCAACCTCCTTGGACCAAGCTCAATACAAATAACTTCACGGTACCTTCATTGGTCTCAACACAAACTTATATACTAATTCTAGGTGCCAATACCATGAGTCAATACCATGTGCCAATACAAACCATGGGCCAATACAAACTATGGATCAACAAATACTATGGGACAACTTACAAAGAATATGCGTCCAACAACAATAATACAAACTATGGATCAACAAATACTACGGGATAACTTACAAAGCATATGTGTCAAACATTAATATACTAACAAAGTAAAGAGAAGGGTTGACATGGGTTCCTAACAAAATCCGATCTTGAGAGAAACAATAATATCTAAGGAACCATATAGATTCAAAATTAATGAGCTTGGGGAGTTGAAGATGAAATTGCATGAGTTTTTAGATAGAGTATTCATACATCCAAGGGCATCACCTTAGGGAGCACCTATATTGTTTCTTAAGAAGAAGGATGGAAACTTTCAATGCATAGATAGTTGAATAAAGTGTACATGTTCTTAGTTGTTCAAAAGGGCTTCTATAAGATTACACAAACTTTATTGAAATTACAAGGAAAATGAGTGAATTTTATGTGGACAAACTTGCATGGGGAAATATTTCAAGAGCTTATGAAACGTGTCATTAGGACACTAGTATCAATATTGCAAGACTTTGATAAAGATTGCTTAATGTACATTGGTGTCAATAGCGAGGACATTGAGGAATTGTTGATGCATGATGGAAGAGTGGTGAGCTATGAGTATGTGAATCTTAATATTCTTTCAAAAAACTATCCAACTCATGACCTAGAACTCTAAGTAATAGTACATGCTTTAATGGCATGGGGACATTATTTGATTGGTATGAATTTTGAAGTATTATCATATCATGATAGGTTGAGATATTTTCAAACTTAGTCGCAATTGAAAACTAGGAAATGGCGATGGATATAGTTTCGAAGTGGTTATGGCTATAGTTTTTTGCACATAAATACGAATAAAATCAAGTGGAAGATGTCCATCAATATGACACTCGACAATTTCTATATATCACAAGTTACAACTCACATACAGATGTCAATTAGGTACACCTACATTAACAAACATGTGGACATAAATACCAAATCGAGTAGTGGAACACCAATATGTTGACTAACACATGTGTTTTCACATTCTACTGACTAATGCACCCTTCAATGATGGCCAAGGTAGTGATTTGGGAGGTTAACCCCCTAAATCAAACTTTTGAAATGCCTTCCATCAAATGAAACCCTAGATCTCAAAGTTGTTTGAGAAAACAATTTCCAGGTCATGTGCTCGTGGAGTAAGGATACCCCTAGAATAATTATGATGACCAAAGTCCAACAAAATTGGCAACTCATTAATCAAATACCTAGTTTCCATTATATTGTGAGATACAACTCACATCCAACTATCATTCAGGGACACATGTAAAAGTAGTCAGGGGCTATAAAAACCAAATGGAGTAATAGAACTACATTCTATCAACTCACATATGTGTATTTTAGCTTTCTTTGGGCCAACACACACTTTGCTAGTTCAGGACAACAATATGAAAAGTCGACCCCCCTAAAGCTAAGTTTTGCAATGCATCCCACTAAAAGAAAGACTAGATTTGAAAGTCATCTAAAAAAAAAGTTGTCTAGCCATGTCACTACTAGAGGAAGGGCACCTCTAATGTAACTATATTGTCCAGAGTCGAATAGAACTGATGACTCATTCATCTGGAATTTCGTTTCCATTTTCTTGTGAGTTGCAACTCGCATCCAATGCCATTCAATGACACATTAAAATTACTCACATGATCATAAAAACCAAACAAAGCAGTGACATTGCATTTCTTCAAACCTTGCATGTGTATTTTGGCATTTAGAGGCCACACACTCTTCATCGATATTTAGGGTCCTTTCTATAATCCAAGTGGGTAAGATATATCACATCTATAATGCATATCAACTAAAAATATATGAAAAAATATAAAATAAATTTATAAATAAAATTAAAAAAAAAATATTAAATTAGAAATACAATTACTAAATACATCCATATTAAATTTTAACCCTAATATTAAAGAGATGGTTTACTTGTCCCATTCAATATAATAAATTAAATAGAGTCATGAAAAATGTGACCTCATTGAAAACTAAAAAATTAAAAAATAGCATTATAATAAAATAATATAATATAAATATATCTTAACTTTGAACCTATAATGGTAAAAAATATCAAACTATCTTAAAAAAATAAAAAATGAGCATTATAATAAAATAAACTAACATAAATATATTTATGTGAGCCTATAATTGTAAAAAAGTATCAAATTATTTAAAGTGCAAACTTTTCTTAAAATAAAATATTTGATAAAATATTTGCATCAAAAGATGTGATCTCCCTTAACACTTAATAGTTCCAAAATTAAAATGGATTTCTACCAACTCTTATAAATAAATTAAAAAACAATTTTAAATACTAAAATTTAAATAACTCTAAAACTCTACCATGTCAAGTGTATAAGTTATTTACTTTTTTTTATAAAAAACGTATTATATACCAATTTTTAATAAAGCGTGAATCTTCCAATGCATAGATCGATGTGGAATCGACTTTCCAATTGATCAGCTATTTGCTAGTTTTATATTAATTATGAAATGTAATATGCAACATGTGAGTAGAGAAAGTTGATTCTTTTAATTTATATATATTTTTAATGAAATAAAGAAACAGATTTTCAACTTGGATGGCAGTCTTACTTTTATTTTTAATTTTTAATTAATGAAATAAGTAATAAAAAACATATTTTCAATTCTGGATGGCATCATGGCAGATTTACACTTCTGTAAAAAGCAATGTTACAGTAAATATAATATATACCATTACCATTCAATCTGATGTCAGAATATATCACTGTCAAGTTGGCCTTTCGGCGGCTGTTCGATTCCCGTCGGTGGATGACTGGTCAGGGGCGGGATCGGTGACGTCAGTTACTTTCCACGTTCACATCGCATTCTCAATTCCCAATCAACCGATGAGCTGTCCCCTTAATTTTTTTTTAAAATTTTTTTTCCAACAAACGAGTGCACATGATAGATTTAGTAGCAAACGGAAACGTTATTGTCAAATTTTAGAGCGATTGGTAATGCCAAACAATGACGTCAATTAAGAAGACTTTTGTTAATCTCACGACGATAAGGAAGTGATATATCAATTTTTATGAATCAATTTGATTTTACAATCCTTTTTTGGCAAGGAAATTAAGTGAGGGAATCAAACTGATTTAAATGGAATTAAATGGAATGATATATTATATAATAATATGTTTTATTAGGTTGTTTATGGAGTAGAGTATTTGGTAATGAGTAATTGAAATGACAAATTGTAAATGAAATACAATAAGTAATAAAAAAAATTTAATATAGTAAAAAAAATATATTTATATTTCAATAAAAAATATAAAAATAATAATACAAATTTATTATATGAATCATCCTTCATAATAAACCATTCAACTCTTACAATAAAGACATAAACAAAAATAAAAATAAAGCTAGCAAAGAAAACTCAACAACTATTCAAATAATTTTATCGAACCCTGAACGATCTAAAACTATGTAATGAGAGTTTGAATGAACATTCTCATTTATAACAAGAATTTATTTTGGTGGTCACAACTTTCATATTTCTCATGGAATTAGCATCCACATTGCTTATGCACATAGTATTGAGGTTTCTTTGTGTTAATTTTATAGATGCTATTGAAACATTGACTCTAACAATGATAGTAAACCATTCAAGAGATTATTTGCACACGGGAAACAATACAAAGCCCTCAAATTTGTGAAAAAGACGTAAGAAATCCTAAAGATGTAAATTTCGTCGTTCAAGGCCACATGACTTGAATGAAAGTCATACAACTCATGCAACAAAAGGAAATTTTGAACCACTACATAGGTCCTTAGAGGCCATTTTAGACTCTAACTAGGGTATGAGTGAATAGTTTGTTCACCAAGGTCATAGGGAAACATTACAAGGTTTTTCTAGAGTAAAAATGATTCTTGAATTACTTTTAATGATTCAAATATGTTTTTATGGTTCATAGACCATACATAGTTTTATTATGTTTGTATGGTTTATAGAACGTACATAGTTTTGAGCCATGGTAAAACTATGTTCATGCGTTAACACATTTGTAAATGGAAAAAAAAAATCCATTTTGCTAAATTTTTTGTAAAAAAAATTCATTCTTATTAAGATGGTAACATAAAAATATATAAATATATATAAAAATACAATTGTATTATATTTTGATATTTATGTATAAAAGTTTAATATATTTATATTTCAAATTAGATGCTTTTAACTCTCAATAAAACTAATCATATAAATATATTGCCATCTTTCATGAAAGCTACCTTAAATTATTAACTTAGTATGACCCCTTAACAAGTTAAGTGCCAAGAATTGTCGATACGAATTACATGCATGTAAGATATAATATTATATATATATATATATATATATATATATATATATATATATAATTTTGATTATTTCAAATTTAGAATGATGTCCATAAAATAAATCTTGACCTTTCTTCATCCACCTCAAATTGTAAAATATAAATGACTAGCATGTAAATATAGTAACACAACTACTTAAGTTGTGGTAGGCCACAAGTTGAGTGCCACGAACACGTTATATGTTACTTGTTCTCCATGCATAGTTGTAATCACCAGTTGTCTATGTCTTAGCTATTTGTTATCACTGGCCTTCTTCTAGTTAAACGGGTTGTCTCCCACAAACTGCTCATCCTCCATGCATCAACTATGAGTTATCCATGCATCAACTCCATGCATTAGCTACTAGTTATTATATATATATATATATATATATATATATATATATATATATATATATTATAACTGTTTATTTCGAATTTGGAACGACACCCATAAAATCAATTTGGATAGTACACTTAACTTGTCCCTGTATTGATTACTATCTATTCATACATCTACATTTAACATTTGGAATGACTACCATAAAATCAATCTTAACACTACAATTGTCTCATCCTCATGTAATCTAGAAAAAGCATAGACACTAATCCACCCCCAATTTTAAGATATAAACACCTATAAATATAAAAATATAAATACCTATGAATATAAAAATAAAATATTTCATATTCAACATTACTTACTTCTTCACCTATTTTTGCATGAAGCAAGACATATCCATGGTTCAATTGTTTTACATGAACCATGATGGATTCGTGGTTGGCGGCCTGTAGTTTTTTGTTACCTTTGTCATTTAAGTGGTTACTTCTTCTAAATAAATGATTTGACCTCCACTTTTAGGAGAAAAATAGACGTGCACCAATTTACATTTTGGACTTATGTTTAACTTTATCGATGCTCCTTTTGATATTAATTATTAATAAAATATAACATGTAACAAGTTGGTTGACCAAATGTATTCATCCTATGTAATGGAGAAAGACACAGAGAAAGGCAATTTTGCTCATCTGTTTTATTTATTGAAAAAACAAATCAATTGACTAAAAAACATATAAAATATTACTAAAAGTATTTTATTTACACACATTATATCACACCAATAATATAGTAATATTTTATTTTCAGATTATCCATTGATACCTTGCATTGTATACTCGTGTACCAATTCTTTCACTCTTTCAACGATCTCCTTAGAAAATATTGAATGATTGAGACTTTGACAAGGAATAATATGATGATTCTTCGAGAGATTGGGTCCTCTATACTTAATACTCAATTCAAATTCAATTTGAGTATAACTCATTTTCTACCAACGTCGTTCTCATATTTCAACATTGATAAAGTGCCGATTCTATGAGCCTGCCGCCGCGGATAATAGTCGTAGTCTTAAACTTCTATGATTTCTATTAGTAATGGTGTTTTTGTTAGATTTTCAGAAAATTTGGTAGAAAATTTTGTAAAATTAATGTTAAATTTACAAATTTTAGGTGTCCTAGAGTTTTTGACTATGTTAAATTTATTTCTGACTTTAAAAAGTTGATTAAAACATTGCTTGGTTCAGATTTTGAAAACACAATTTCACAAGATAAAAATTGACATCTTGTAAAAATCATCGAATTTTTAAACAACTTTCTGGATAATATGATCCCACGTTTTCATATTCCTACTTGTAAAATTAACAATTCAAATCAACTTACAGTCCAATATTTGAATCCTTTTCAAAGTAAAACATAAGAGATTTCAAAATGAAGAATAAAATATGTGAATCAATAACAAGATTAATGGTCAAAGAAAGTTCAACAAATCATGAGGTGAAATAACAATATCATCTAAAATCATGAAATTCATCCATGTCCAAAAATAAAACCTCTTCTGAGTCAAGCTTTCAAGAATGGAAAAAAATGAATCCTTCCGATGAGAATGATATTAATCTTGGAAAATACATGCAATCTAATACTAAGAAGACATTAATCTTGAAAAATACGTGCAATCTAATACTAAGAGCCTACCCATGATAATGAAATGAATCAAGAAGAGATCTGTTAATGTCGGTTAAAATTAAATATTTGTAATACATATAAGATTAAGGGTTGATATATTAATTTTAAAGCATTTATTTGGTAAAGTTAAATGTAAGTTGGGTTATGGTTTAGTTAATTTTAGTTAATATAAGATTAAGGGTTGATATATTAATTTTAAAGCATTTATTTGGTAAAGTTAAATGTAAGTTGGGTTATGGTTTAGTTAATTTTAGTTAATAGTTTGGAAAGTTTAAATCATGAATGCGTAGAGTTTTTGTTTATGATAACCACGAAACTAAAATGGTTTAAGTAGATTTTATGGAATATTATAGTATATAACTTAAGTTAATATACATGTTACAAGTTTAAATTACAATTTAGGAAAAATATTATTAATTTCTATAATAGAATAAGAAGAAACATGTATTCATTAATCTTTATTTGTTTAGTTGGTGTTCTATTTTATTTGGTGATTGGTGTAATTAGGTTTTCTCAATATTTAGAGATGTATTCATTAATCTTTATTTGTTTAGTTGGTATTCTATTTTATTTGGTGATTGGTGTAATTGGGTTTTCTCAATATTTAGAGAGATTTGATATTGTATATGAATTACAACTTTATATATATATTTTTAGAAAATTAAATGTAAGGAATTTTTTCTCATGAGGTTGGCTTATTGACTTCTTTCTCTTCTATTCTATATTGTGAGGTTAAGTTTTCTATAATAAATTTCTTAAACCCAAGTCATTTAATTAAAGAAGGTAACATGTAGTTGAAGCATAAACAACTAAGCATAGAGAACAATTAATAGATAACTTGTTCATGACACTTAACTTGTGACCTATCATCAAACACAAGTTAAGTGATTGTGAGTTAGTATATAATTGTTTATTTCCAATTTAGAACAACAACCATAAAATTAATTGTCTCATCCGCATACAATCTAACAAACCACCCCAAATTCTAAATTAAAAACACATTGTCATATATTTATATAAATCCAAAAATGGATATACTAAAACTTTGAGAAATATCTTTTAGTAACCAAACAAGGTTACCTTGAAGTGCCTATTATATAATATCGATCAAGCATGCAACAATCATAATATGACAACACAAAGAATGATCGACATTTACCCAAAAAGGAAATTCAAAATCTTCATCTATGATAAACATAAAGTATTATTTTTCCAAGCTTTTAATAGTTGCTTAGTCTAAGTGAGTTTTTGTGAGGCCCCATAGTTATCTCACTACTTGTAAACTTCAACATAGTAAGTAAATGGTAACTAAAATAATAATATCATTTGAGTGGAAAGAATACGGAAAACATACCGATTATTCAAATAGGAGATTGGTAGACATCCTAACTTCAATTATAAGAAATAATGTAGGAAAGAGGCATGTATATTAATATCAAATTAAGAAAATAATATTAAGTTTTTTGGAACATAATAAGAGATATAAATGATTGAAATTATCAAATGTGAGATGATGTTTAAGTATTATTAAGAATATTTTAGTATCAATTAATATTATGAGGCACTGAGTTAATGAGAATCTCTTGTATTACTCAACTTATATGTGAGATTAAATATAGGAAATTGAATCATATTTCTGAATATATAAATTTTATCTATTAAAATTTTTTATAATTATTTCAAGTTTGATCTATTCTAATATGTACTTTTCTTTTGGCAAATGATAAAGTATATGTCTTGTGAGTGCAATCTTTGAGTGCCTACATGATGGAATCAACTTACAAAAACTAGTAGACATATAGAGAACATATAGTATTAGTGTGGCACTATTTTTCAAAAATATATTTATATATTTATATTTTTTTAATTATTTAAATCAAAACTTGAAAACAGTAAACCAAGTGTGGGTATAGCTTTTGAAGATCTTAATGCAATGATCATGAAATTGTTTTTTTATAGCATGTAGAGTAAGGTGTCTATATACAATTTTTTTTTAAATGCTTAAGAATTATAGAAGAAACATTAAAACAATATTTTTTTTGAGTTTTAATGAGTAATCACACAAGAAAAATAGAAAAACTAATATTATAAGAAAAATTACATATTTAGAATGTGAAAAAAATGCTATTTAAACCTAAAATTTCATAAAAAAAAATTGTTTATAACATATAATAACAAGTGGTAAAACACAAAGAATGAAAAATGCTAATAAATATAATAAAAAATATTTTTTTTAACCAAAAAAAATCATAACTTTGTATTAAAAGAGTATATTATTATAAAAACTAATAAAAAAAACTAATAAAGAGTATATTATTATAATCACAACAGCTAATATTAACTATTTGTTTACACGTTTTACATAAACTATGAGAAAAAGAGTCATGGTTGGAAGCCTGGGATAACTGGTACTCAAATAGTTTGGCTTTTTTGGTTATTTGTTTCCTAGATTTGATTATAAAAAATCGATGGAATCGTAGTTCTACTCTATTTACTGTGGAACTATAGCATATAAATTTTCCGTCACCAACATGAAGCGATTTGAATATCAATTATCACAAACCATGATTAAACTTTAATAAAACAATGTTACGATATAAGATTACATGAATCATGATATATTCATGGCTAACCCCTCTCTCTACATAATATATATATATATATATATATATATATATAGATATATATATATATATATATATATCACTTACTTGAGCAAATTGCTTTGTAACACTGGTATTTGATTGAATCGACTCATAGCGAACTCTTCCATTCTTTCAACACTATATTTTGCAAATAATGAATGATTGACACTATTATGACAAGGAATAATATTATAATTGTTAAGAGATTCAGTTTATTTAATACTCAACCAATTGACTATATTTCGTTTTCTATGGTCGTCGTTCACATATTTCACAATCGGAAAGTCAAGCCCGCCGCCGCAGATAATACGATCACACGTTTTCATATTATGCTGGTAGAAAAAACGACAATCCAATCAAAGATATTTAGGGTTACTTATCATTCTTATTTGAATATATCATGTAGACTTATGAAATACAAAATTAAAATTAATATAAATTTATTAAGAAGGATCTAAAAAGATAAAAAAATTATATACCTACAAAATTAAATCTTTCATCTAAATTTAACATAGATCTTACATAGAATACATTATATTCTAATACACAAACAATTCTAATGATACAACTTATAGATTAGGTTGGACGATGACCTTTATTTTTCACGTTCACATCTCGATTCTGTCAATGAACACATCTTCTCGTGGATAAAAGAGTGACAGAATTTTATTTTTCTAAGAAAACGATGGATTTACTATCAAACCCAAACGTTGCTGTCAAATTCTAGATTCTTTTTAATCACATATTTTGTGCCATCACCAAAGCTAAATAATGATGTGAATGAAAGTAGAGTTGGTTAATGTTTTAATTTTATTTTGAGACAGGTTAGTAGTGTATAAGTAAACTGTTGGATTTTGCTCCTTTCCTGGGTTATTCTTATAAGAGGGATTCTGTTTAAAGAGTGAAATATTGTCAGTATATTAATAGCATTCGGTGAGTTAGTGGATAGTGTAGTTATGTACCAAGAAAACTTTGTAGATATGTATCAATAGGAAGAGGGTAGGATATTGATCTATATCCTCTCGAACACTTCGATGTATATTTATATACTCTACTTTAATCAAAATGGGAAGATATAATATTGATTATGCTAAATGGACATGATCTATGAAAAAATCGATCTTATTATATACTCTTTTATGAGTTGATTTAGTTTATGTATAAAACTATTTAACTTTCCTATTAGGAATAAGTTTAATGATTATAATGTTCTAGCAAGAGGGTAAGGTGTTATAATGACTTTTTAGTTGTTAGAATAAGTTTAGTTCATATAATTATTATGTGGAACTAAATATGAAATTCAATGTGTCAATTGTGGATATTGATGTATAACGTTTTATTTTACATAATTAGTAAATGATGCAGGAGCATCGGGACTTAGGCAGATCAGTCGAAGTTGATCGACATAAGGGGGCTGACTAGTGGGAGTGCCGATGACCACTGGTGCGGAGAGCAGGTTGACTTGTTAAAGTCAACAAGTCAAGCAGAAACAGTTGGTATGCGACCGGCTAGAGCAACGCAACGGATGTTGTGTTGAGTCGAGAACCGACAGATGATGGTCGATAGACGACAAGTGGAGTAAGACGTTGGGTAGTCGACAAGTGGTCGAGCTACGGCACGATAGGTTTTGCGGAGGAAGGGGAGGACTGGCGAATCGTAGGAGATAAGAAGTAAGTTGACAAGAAGGTCGAGATGTGACCGACTACTGTAGCAAGGTCGGAAGGGCAAAAAGTCAAGAAAATTGTACCTGGTAGGTGTTCGGGATTGTTGAGGAAGTTAATACAGCTATTGCGAGTAGGTGAAGGACATGACAGGTGTCGTCATGGACAAAGGTTGTGTAGCACGGCTGGGAGCTGACAGTTGCAGGTCTGTAAGATTTGGAAGGATCAACGGATAGGAAGATGCGTGTCTGGGGGATTGCAGTAATCTCGGGAACAGCAGCCGCAGGGTAGAAGACGATGGAGAGGAATCAGTTCAAGGGATCTTCGATCTTTGATCATCACATCAGAGAGTAAAGCCGGGAAGAGTTGTGAGGAGTCACACAGGCCGAAGAGCAGAGAGTTGAGATCGTGCCATAGCTCAGCGTTCCGCAATGAAACAGGAGAGGGTAAGATCAACACATAGATATAACACACCACAATTACTTCTAAGTTGCAACGGCTGAGGTCGACTGTAGTTAGTTATTTTTTTTTAGTTATTTCGTATTGTAACCGATTCCAGAGAAGTAATATAAGCCACTTCATGCATCCTGTTTTACACCTTGTTTGTGTAAGCATTGTGGTTTGTGTCGTGTGCATTGTTAAGCAAGAACGTATTCCTGTAAGGTGACTTGCGTCAGTTGGTATCAGATCCCGGAAGTGAGTCCGGTTGGGAAGACGACTATACCAATCTGACTTGCATCAGTTGGTATTAGAGCGGAAGAATTCTTAGAGTTTGAAGGACGTCAGTTGATATTAAGCCTGCAAGTGAGTTGGACAGCTCTAGCTGCGGTTGGGTAGAGTTGTGCATGACTTGTTTAAGTCCGGTTGTGATTGGATACATGTGAGTTTCAGCAGAGGTTGAAAATGGCTCATAGAGGCGTTAATGTCTGAGGACGAAGAGCGCGTGGTGCAACAGCCGTCACATTGGATCGTGAGATGTTCGACGAATGCATCCGAACGATGCGAACTTTGAAAAATGAAGTTGCAGTGATCAAAGAAATCCAGAGGCGTGGTTGTATTCCTGAGGCGTTAGACCACAATGATGAGGAAGTTGAAGCAGTGGAAGCTCGAGAAGAAGCCTCAAAGGAACCAGAAGAAAAACGGATTAAACTTCTGACAGATATGAGAGGTCGGGCGAAGATAGACGTGCGTACGTACTCGGGAAGCCTAGACCCAAAAGATTTGATCGTCTGGTTCAGAGAAATGGAGAAATACTTCAACATAGAGAAGATCGAGGACCCTAAGCAGGTTAAGACTGCATGTCTGAGGTTGAAGGGTCATGCTTTTTTGTGGTGGGACAATGTACAGGCTGACAGAGTTAAGAAAGGCAAGGAGAAATCAAGTCTTGGGACATAATGGTTTCCAAGTTGAAGGGAAAGTTCTTGCCGAATGACTATGTGATTTCCTTGTTCGGGAAGTTGCAGAACTTTCGACAGAAAGAAATGACCATGAAGGAGTACATGGAGGAGTTTTACCGATTGTCGATTCAGTCCGGACAAACCGATGAAGGAGAAGAAGCTGTCGCCAGGTATGTGAACGGCTTGAAATATGCTATCCAGTATGAGTTAAGCATGTCAAGATTCAAAGCAGTTGGCGAAGCCTACTAGTTAGCTGTAAAGGTAGAGGAGAAACTGTCGAGGAAATCCGTGGTGACCAGGGGAAGGATAACTGTTCGGGGTGCAAAAACTGTCTTTGGGAAAGGCCAAAGTAGTGGGTACAGGAAGGAAAGTGTCGAAGACAACCGACATGTGGAAGGGACATCGACGAGGGAAAAAGCACCAGAGAAATGATGCGATGGTCGTGAGAACCATGGTCGAGGTGCGTACAATCGAAGTGGTACATCCAATAGAAAGGGAGCTAACAGACCAGCCATAATCTGTTACAAGTGTCGTGAGATGGGACCCAAGGCATATGAATTCCTAGAGAACCTACATGCTGCAAAGGAGTCGAAGCCCAGACACCGAAAAGATGAGCAAGTTGACGAGAGGGAAGAAGCGACATCTGACAGCAATGGAGGTGAGAAAAGGAAGAATCAGAATCTGGCGGTTCAGAGAGCTTTGATCCAAGAAGATCAACGTGATAAGATAGAGCTAACACAATGGAAGGCGATCTTTCAAACAAAGATGGGTATCGGCGAATGGCATTGCAAAACCATAGTTGATGGCGGAAGCACAGAGAATGTTGTGTCGACAGAAGTCATTGACAAGATCGGGTTGAAGTGTCGAGAACACCCACACCCCTACAAGATCTCATGGTTGCAGAAAGGACACCATGTCCAGGTGACAAGATAGTGCCTGATCAAATTATGAGTTGAAGGATTAGAAGATAGTGTACTGTGTGATGTAGTTCCCATGGATGTATGCCATCTGTTGTTAGGGAGACCATGGAAATACGATCGGAAAATGATCTATGATGGTCGAGCCAACATAGTCACAGTATAGAAAAATGGCATGAAAAGGACTCTTAAGCCGAGGCGAGAAGAGAAAGCTGATAGTAAGCACGGCGAGAGCAATATTTGGGAAAAGTGAGTGTTGATGAGCACCGCGAAGGAATTCGTCGAGGAAGAGGAAATACAGTCGGGATGTTTTGCGATCATTCCGAAGGGACCATATGTCAAAGGGACAACTCGGGAGGAGGATATTCTGGTCGAAGTCGAGAAGTTGCTCGAAGAGTTTAGAGACATAATGGCTGATGAAAAATCGACGAGATTGTCGCCAACAAGGAGTATATCCCATCAGATCGGCTTGATTCCAGGGTCGAGTCTTCCAAACAAAGAACAATATAGGATGAGTCCGACAGAGGGTCAGGAACTCAACCAACAAGTCCAAGAGTTGTTGGATAGAGGGTTAATCAGATAGAGTCTGAGTCCGTGTGCACTACCAGCAGTATTGACACCGAAGAAGGGTGGAGAATGGAGAATGTGTATGGACTCCAGAGCCATCAACAAGATCATGATCAAGTATCAGTTTCCATTGCTGAAAATGGATGACTTGATGGATTGCTTGAGTGGAGTGACATACTTCACGAAGATAGACCTAAAGAGTGGTTATCACCAGATTCGGGTAAGAGAAGGAGATGAATGGAACACAACATTCAAGACAAAGGAAGGGTTGTACGAGTGGTTATTCATGCCATTTGGGTTGACTAAACCCAGCACATTCATGAGAATGATGAATGAGGTGTTGAAGCCATTCCTGGGAAAGTTTGTCGTAGTCTATTTAGACGACATTCTGATTTTCAGTCGAACCAAGGCAGAACACTTGGAGCACATTCGACAAGTATTGCAGAGATTGCAGGAGGAAAAGCTGATGGTAAACCTGCAAAAGTGTTTCTTCATGAAGAAGGAGTTGGTGTACTTGGGGTTTGTAATCTCGAGTAAAGGGTTGATAATGGACCCAGAGAAGGTGAAGGCAATAGTAGAGTGGTTGGAACTGACAAGTATGACTGGAGTAAGGAGTTTCCATGGACTTTCCAGTTTCTACAGGAAGTTCATTCGGGGATTCAGTCGGATTTGTGCACCATTGATAGAATGCATGAGAAAGGGCGAGTTCAAGTGGATGGATGAGGCCTAGAGAGATTTCAATGAGTTGAAGGAGAAAGTCACTGAGAGCCCAGTCCTGGCACTCCCAAACTTTGACAAAGTTTTCCAGGTCGAATGTGATGCGAGTGGAACGACAATTGAAGCAGTGTTGAGCCAGGAGGGCCAACCAATTGCATTCTTTAGTGAAAAGCTAAATGGAGTGAAACAGAAGTATTCGGTCTACGACCAGGAGTTTTATGCTATCATCCAAGCATTGAAGAAGTGGAGGCATTATCTGTTGCCCAAGGAATCTGTGTTATACACAGATAACCAAGCACTGAGGTACTTGAACACCCAGTCGAAGCTAGGTCAACGACACATGAAGTGGGTGGAGCTACTTCAGAGGTATACATTCATGTTATGACATAGGTTGGGCAAGTCGAACAAAGTTTCCCACACATTGAGTAGGAGAGTTGCACTGTTGAACATGACGAGAGTTCAGGAAATAGGGCTAGAGTCGATAAAAACAGAGTATGACACCGACGAGGATTGTGCGAAAGCATGGAAGGCTTGTCGTGGACCTTGGAGTCTTGACAAGACTCCATACTTGAGTTATTTCATTCAAGAAGGCTATCTGTTCAGGGGAAGTCAGTTGTGTATTCCCAGAGGATCAGTAAGAGAGAAACTAATCCAAGAATTTCATAACGGCGGGTTAGCAGGGCATTTTGGCATCGACAAGACCAAAGCATTGGTCGACGAGAAGTATTTCTAGCCAGGGATGTCAACAGATGTCGAAAAGAGGGTTCGACAATGCCAAGTTTTCCAATTGGCAAAGGGAAGGAGTTAGAATACAGGGTTGTACACACTATTACCGGTACCAGATAATCCTTGGGGGCATCTTAGCATGGACTTTGTGTTAGGATTGTCGAAGACTCAACAGGGAAGCGACTCAATATCTGTTGTAGTCGATAGGTTTTCGAAGATGGCGCATTTCTTTCCATGTAAGAAGAGGAGCGACGCCACAGGGATTGCTGTACTATTCTTCAAGGAGATAGTCAGATTGCATGTACATTTGTATATATATGTACTTTTCGATACATTCACTTTTGGAGACATGTACATTGACTTCATTGGATACATGTACTTTTGGGTACTTTTGGATATACATGTACTTTTGGAGACATGCACTTTTGGAGACATGCACTTTTGGATACTTTTGGCTATATATGTACTTTTGGAGACATGCACATTGACATTTCACTTATAAATGAAAGATACATTTCACTTTGTATTTGTCTTTCGGTTTCCACGTTTTCTTGTGTCAATCTAATGTGTTGATTTGTGTGGATTATCTATTACTCATGAATGCGCTATGTCAAAAGAACAAACTATTATATTTAAAGGTTTCAACGAACTCACTACATGCGTGCACTAATTGGTATCTAATTAAAATTTGTGATTTTGGATGATCATTACAAGTTATGTCAAAGTTCTTGCTTGTGTAATTTAATCAAACTAAATGCAATACAATGTTTTTCAAGGTTTCAACGAACTCACTCATGCACACTAATTGAATAGGTGTAATTAAAATTTGTGAGTTTGGATGATTAAATTACAAGTTAAGTCAATGTTCAAGTCTAATTTAATAAAACTAAGTGCAATACATGCTACACATTTCATCAATGCCCAATATTTGATTGTACAATTAGATTCAAGACTACATATGAGTAACTACATACAAGTGCTCAAAGCAACATTTGTGAAAGGAACAAACGTTACCTCGAGATTCGAGAAATAAAGTGCCTTCTAATGTTGGTTGGGAAGGATATGCTTGGTTATCCTTATGGCTTGGAGGTCATCTTCATGCAGATAAGTACTCTTGTTGTCATGTGTCATTAAGGTTTTTTCATGTGGTAAAACCCTTCAGGGTCAGCGTTTGTTCATGGTTTCATTGTACTTGATTTCTAAACATATAATTATTCTAAGAAAGGTTGCTAGGTTTTCTTCCCCATGAGGGTTTCCTGGGATAAAATGTTGTGTCTCTTGTCCCTGAACAACATTTTCATGCGACTTGCAGCTCGACATATCCTAGAAATCGGATGTCGGACCGACGAACCGTCGACTCCGTTGGTCCCTTGGCATGCGATTACCTCTAGGGGGGCCTCTCCCTTGTCTCCCCATGGCCCCGTGGCTTCATTGTGCATTCATTTCGTAAACTAGGGTTTTGCTCAATTTCATTGCATGCAATCTCGCATTGGTGGGTCAACTCTACAAAAACCTCCCCCGAGCCAGTGTTGGAAGTGTTCCCACGTCGGCATTGCCCACACACACTTGTAGGAGCCAACGGCATGTAATCTTCCCGCTCCATTTGCTTTTTGGCTCCCGGGCAGAAATTCACCAAGTGTCCCTGAACGACATTTTCATGTGACTTGCAGCTCGACATAACTCAGAAATCGGATGTCGGACCGATGAACCGTCGACTCCGTTGGTCTCCTGGCATGCGATTACCTCTAGGGGTCCTCTCCCTCATCTCCCCATGGCCCAGTGGCTTCATGGTGCATTCATTTCGTAAACTAGGGTTTTTCTCAGTTTAATTGCATGCAATCTCGCATTGGTGGGTCAACTCTGCAAAAACCTCCCTCGAGCCAGTGTTGGCAGTGCTCCCATGTCGGCATTTCCCACACACACTTGTAGGAGCCAACGACACGCAATCTTCCTGCTCCGTTTTCTTTTTGGCTCCCGGATGGAAATTCACCAAGTGTCCCTGAACGACATTTTCATGCAACTTGCAACTTGACATAACTCGGAAGCTGGACTTCGGACCGACGAACCGTCGACTCCGTTGGTCTCCTGACATGCGATTACCTCTAGGGGGCCCTCTCCCTCGTCTCCCCAACGCCTAGTGGCTTCATTGTGCATTCATTTCGTAAACTAGGGTTTTGCTCAGTTTAATTGCATGCAATCTCTCATTGGTGGGTCAAATCTGCCAAAACCTCCCCTGAGCCAGTGTTGGCAGTGTTCCCATGTTGGCATTTCCCACACACACTTGCAGAAGCCAACAACATAATAAGAGATATAAATGATTGAAATTATCAAATGTGAGATGATGTTTAGATATTATTAAGAATATTTTAGTATCAATTAATATTATGAGGCACTGTGTTAATGAGAGTCTCTTGTATTACACAACTTATATGTGAGATTAAATGTAGGAAATTGAATCATATTTCTGAATATATAAATTTTATCTATTAAATTTTTTTATAATTATCTCAAGTTTGATCTATTCTAATATGTACTTTTCTTTTGGCAAATGATAAAGTATATGTCTTGTGAGTGCAATCTTTGAGTGCCTACATGATGGAATCAACTTACAAAAACTAGTAGACATATAGAGAACATATAGCATTAGTGTGGCACTATTTTTCAAAAATAAATTTATATATTTATATATTTTTTAATTATTTAAATCAAAACTTGAAAACAGTAAGCAAAGTGTAGGTATAGCTTTTGAAAGTCTTAATGCAATGATCATGAAATTGTTTTTTTATAGCATGTAGAGTAAGGTGTCTATATACAATTTTTTTTTAAATGCTTAAAAATTATAGAAGAAACATTAAAACAATATTTTTTTTGAGTTTTAATGAGTAAACACACAAGAAAAATAGAAAAACTAATATTATAAGAAAAATTACATATTTAGAATGTGAAAAAAATGCTACTTAAACCTAAAATTTCATAAAAAGAAAAAATTATTTATAACATATAATAACAAGTTGTAAAACACAAAGAATGAAAAATGCTAATAAATATAATAATAAAAAAAAAAATTAACAAAAAAAATCATAACTTTGTATTAAAAGAGTCACTTTCTTCATCATCAAATACAATCATAAAGATACCCATCTACAACATCCTTACTTCAGAAAAACTATCGATAAACTTTTATACAGAAATCAATGAGCTTCCCCGTTCATAAACTTTATCAAAATAAAACGTAAACAAAGATCATCGTAATAAAAAAAACTAATAAAGAGTATATTATTATAATCACAACAACTAATATTAACTATTTGTTTACACGTTTTACATAAACTATGAGAAAAAGAGTGTGATATATATATATATATATATATATATAACTTACTTGAGCAAATTGCTTTGTATTATTTCAACACTATATTTTGCAAATAATGAATGATTGACACTATTATGACAAGGAATAATATTATAATTGTTAAGAGATTCAGTTTATTTAATACTCAACCAATTGACTATATTTCGTTTTTTATGGTCGTCGTTCACATATTTCACAATCGGAAAGTCAAGCCCGCCGCCGCAGATAATACGATCACACGTTTTCATATTATGCAGGTAGAAAAAACGACAATCCAATCAAAGATATTTAGGGTTACTTATCATTCTTATTTGTATATATCATTAGACTTATGAAATACAAAATTAAAATTAATATAAATTTATTAAGAAGGATCTAAAAAGATAAAAAATTATATATACCTACAAAATTAAATCGTTCATCTAAATTTAACATAGATCTTACATAGAATACATTATATTCTAATACACAAACAATTCTAATGATACAACTTATAGATTAGGTTGGACGATGACCTTTATTTTTCACGTTCACATCTCGATTCGGTCAATGAACACATCTTCTCGTGGATAAAAGAGTGACATAATTTTATTTTTCTAAGAAAACGATGGATTTACTATCAAACCCAAACGTTGTTGTCAAATTCTAGATTCTTTTTAATCACATATTTTGTGCCATCACCAAAGCTAAATAACGATGTGAATGAAAGTAGTGTTGGTTAATGTTTTAATTTTATTTTGAGACAGGTTAGTAGTGTATAAGTAAACTGTTGGATTTTGCTCCTTTCCTGGGTTATTCTTATAAGAGGGATTCTGTTTAAATTGTGAAATATTGTCAGTATATTAATAGCATTCGGTGAGTTAGTCGATAGTGTAGTTATGTACCAAGAAAACTTTGATGATATGTATCAATAGAAAGAGGGTAGGATATTGATCTAAATCCTGTCGAACACTTCGATGTATATTTATATACTCTACTTTAATCAAAATGGGAAGATATAATATTGATTATGCTAAATGGACATGATCTATGAAAAAATCGATCTTATTATATACTCTTTTATGAGTTGATTTATTTTATGTATAAAACTATTTAACTTTCATATTAGGAATAAGTTTAATGATTATAATGTTCTAGCAAGAGGGTAAGGTGTTATAATGACTTTTTAGTTGTTAGAATAAGTTTAGTTCATATAATTACTATGTGGAACTAAATATGAAATTCAATGTGTCAATTGTGGATATTGATGTATAATGTTTTATTTTACATAATTAGTAAATGATGCAGGAGCATCGGGGCCTAGGCAGATCAGTCGAAGTTGATCGACATAAGGGGGCCGACTAGTGGGAGTGTCGATGACCACTGGTGCGGAGAGCAGGTTGACTTGTTAAAGTCAACAAGTCAAGCAGAAGCAGTTGGTATGCGACCAGCTAGAGCAGCGCAACGGATGTTGTGTTGAGTCGAGAACCGACAGATGATGGTCAATAAACGACAAGTGGAGTAAGACATTGGGTAGTCGACAAGTGGTCGAGCTACGGCGCGACAGGTTTGGCGTAGGAAGGGGAGGACTAGCGAATCGTAGGAGATAAGAAGTAAGTTAACAAGAAGCTCGAGATGTGATCGACTACTATAGTAGGGTCAGAAGAGAAGAAAGTCAAGAAAATTGTACCTGGTAGCCGTTCGGGGTTGCTGAGGAAGTTAATATAGCTATTGCGAGTAGGTGAAGGACATGACAGGTGTTGTCATGGACAAAGGTTGTGTAGCACGGCTGGGAGTTGACAGTTGCAGGTCTGTAGGATTTGGAAGGATCGACAGACAGTAGGATGCATGTCTCGGGGATTGCAGTAATGTCAGGAACAACAGCCGCAGGGTAGAAGACGGTGGAGAGGAATCAGTTCAAGGGATCTTCGATCTTTGATTAGCACATCAGAGAGTAGAGCCAGGAAGAGTTGTGAGGAGTCACACAGGCCGAAGAGCAGAGAGTTGAGATCGTGCCATAGCTCAGCGTTCCGCAGTGAACCAGGAGAGGGTGAGATCGACACATAGAGAGAACACATCACAGTTACTTCTAAGTTGCAATGGCTAAGGTCGACTGCAGTTAGTTATTTGTTTTTAGTTATTCCGCATTGTAACTGATTCCAGAGAAGTAATATAAGCCACTTCTGGCATCCTGTTTTACACCTTGTTTGTGTAAGCATTGTGGTTTGTGTCATGTGCATTGTTAAGCAAGAACATATTCCTGTAAGGTGACTTGCGTCAGTTGGTATCAGATGCCGGAAGTGAGTCCAGTTGGGAAGACGACTATACCAATCTCACTTGCATCAGTTGGTATTAGAGAGGAAGAATCCTTAGAGTTTGAAGGACGTCAGTTGATATTGAGCCTGCAAGTGAGTTGGACAGCTCCAGCTGCGGTTGGGTAGAATTGTGCACGACTTGTTTAAATCCGGTTGCGATTGGATGCGTGTGAGTTTCAGCAGAGGTTGAAAATGGCTCATAGAGGCGTTAATGTCCGAGGACGAAGAGCACGTGGCGCAGTAGCCATCACAGTGGATCGTGAGATGTTCAACGAATGCATCCGAACGATGCGAACTTTGAAAAATGAAGTCGCAATGATCAACGAAATCCAAATACGTGGCTGTATTCCTGAGGCGTTAGACCACAATGATGAGGAAGTTGAAGAGGTGGAAGCTCGGGAAGAAGCCACATAGGAACTAGAAGAAAAATTGATCAAACTTCTGACGAATATGAGAGGTCGGGCGAAGATAGACATGCGTACGTACTCGGGAAGCCTAGATTCAGAAGATTTGATCGACTGGTTCAGAGAAATGGAGAAATACTTCAACATAGTGAAGATCGAGGACCCTAAGCGGGTTAAGACTGCATGTCTGAGGTTGAAGGGTCATGCTTCATTGTGGTGGGACAATGGACAGGCTGACAAAGTTAAGAAAGGCAAGGAGAAAACCAAGTCTTGGGACATAATGGTTGCCAAGTTGAAGGGAAAGTTCTTACCGAATGACTATGTGATTTCCTTGTTCGGGAAGTTGCAGAACTTTCGACATAAAGAAATGACCATGAAGGAGTAAATGGAGGAGTTTTACCGATTCTCGATTTGGTCAAGACAAACCGATGAAGGAGAAGAAGTTGTCGCCAGGTATGTGAACGGCTTGAAATATGCTATCCAGGATGAATTAAGAATGTCAAGATTCAGAGCAGTCTGCAAAGCCTACCAGTTAGCTCTGAAGGCAGAGGAGAAACTGTCAAGGAAATCCGCGGTGACCAGGGGAAGGATAACTGGTTGGGGTGCAAAAATTGTCTCTGGGAAAGGCCAAAGTAGCGGGTACAGGAAGGAAAGTGTCAAAGACAACCGACATGCGGAAGGGACATCGACGAGGGAGAAAGCGCTAGAGAAACGATGCGATAGTCATGAGAACCGCGGTCGAGGTGCATATAGTAAAGTGGTACATCCGACAAAAAGGGAGCTAACAGACCAGCCATAATCTGTTACAAGTGTCGTGATATGGGGCACAAGGCATATGAAAGCCTAGAGAACCTACATGCTGCAGAGGAGTCGAAGCCCAGACGTCGAAAAGATGAGCAAGTCGACGAGAGGGAAGAAGTGACATCTGACAACAGTGGAGGTGAGAAAAGGAAGAACTGGAATCTGGCAGTTCAGAGAGCTTTGATCCAAGAAGATCAACGCGATAAGACAGAGCCGATACAACAGAAGGCGATCTTTCGAACAAAGGTGCATCTCGGTGAATGTCGTTGAAAAACCATAGTTCATGGCGGAAGCACGAAGAATATTGTGTCGACAGAAGTCATCGACAAGATTAGGTTGAAGTGTCGAGAGCACCCACACCCCTATAAGATCTCATGGTTGCAGAAAGGACACCATGTCCAGGTGACAAGATAGTGCCTGATCAAATTTCGAGTTGAAGGATTAGGGGATAGTGTATTGTTTGATGTAGTTCCCATGGATGTATGCCATTTGTTGTTAGGGATACCATGGAAATACGATTGGAAAATGATCTATGATGGTCGAGCCAACACAGTCACAGTATACAAAAATGGCGTGAAAAGAACTCTTAAGTCGAGGCGAGAAGAGAATGATGATAGTAAGCACGACGATAGCAATCTTTGGGAAAAGCGAGTGTTGATGAGCACCGCAAAGGAATTCCTTGAGGAAGAGAAAATACAGTTGGGATGTTTTGCGATCATTCCGAAGGGACCATATGTCAAAGGGATAACTCAGGAGGAGGATATTCTGGTCGAAGTCGAGAAGTTGCTCGAAGAGTTTAGCGACATAATGGCTGATGAAAAATCGATGGGATTGCCGCCGACAAGGAGTATATCCCATCAGATCGGCTTGATTCTAGGGCCGAGTCTTCCAAACAAAGCACCATATAGGATGAGTCCGACAGAGGGTCAGGATCTCAACCGATAGGTCCAAGAGTTGTTGGATAGAGGGTTAATCAGAGAGAGTCTGAGCCCGTGTGCAGTACCAGCAGTATTGACACCGAAGAAGGGTGGAGAATGGAGAATGTGTACGGACTCCAGAGCCATCAATAAGATCATGATAAAGTATCGGTTTCCATTGCCGAGAATGGACGACTTGATGGATTGCCTGAGTAGAGAAACATACTTCACGAAGATAGACCTGAAGAGTGGTTATCACCAGATTCGGGTAAGAGAAGGAGATGAATGGAAGACAACATTCAAGACAAAGAAAGGGTTGTACGAGTGGTTAGTCATGCCATTTGGGTTGACTAATGCACCCAGCACATTCATGAGATTGATGAATGAGGTGTTGAAGCCATTCTTGGGAAAGTTTGTCGTAGTCTATTTAGACGACATTCTGATTTTCAGTCGAACCAAGGCAAAACACTTGGAGCACATTCGATAAGTATTGCAGAGATTGCAGGAGGAAAACCTGATGGTGAACCTGCAATAGTGTTTCTTCATGAAGAAAGAGTTGGTGTACTTGGGGTTTGTAATCTCGAGTAAAGGGTTGGTAATGGACCCAGGGAAGGTGAAGGAAATAGTAGAGTGGCCGGAACCGACATGTATGACTGGAGTAAGGAGTTTCCATGGACTTTCCAGTTTCTACAGGAAGTTCATTCGGGGATTCAGTCGGATTTGTGCACCATTGACAGAATGCATGAGAAAGGGCGAGTTCAAGTGGACGGACGAGGCCTAGAGAGCTTTCGACGAGTTGAAGGAGAAAGTCACTGAGAGCCCAGTCTTGGCACTCCCAAACTTTGACAAAGTTTTCCAAGTCAATTGTGATGCGAGTGGAATGACAATTGGAGCAGTGTTGAGCCAGGAGGGCCAACCAATTGCATTCTTTAGTGAAAATCTGAATGGAGTGAAACAGAAGTATTCAGTCTATGACCAGGAGTTTTATGGTATCAACCAAGCATTGAAGAAGTGGAGGCATTATCTGTTGCCCAAGGAATCTGTGTTATACACAGATAACCAAGCACTGAGGTACTTGAACAACCAGTTGAAGCTAGATCAACGACACATGAAGTGGGTGGAGCTACTTCAGAGGTATACATTCATGTTACGACATAGGTCGGGCAAGTCGAACAAAGTTTCCCATGCATTGAGCAGGAGAGTTGCATTGTTGAACACGACGAGAGTTCAGGAAACAAGGATAGAGTCGATAAAAATGGAGTATGAGACCGACGAGGATTTTGTGAAAGCATGGAAGGCTTGTCGTGGACCTTGGAGTCTCGATAGGACTCCATAATTGAGTTATTTCATTCAAGAAGGCTATCTGTTCAGGGGAAGTCAGTTGTGTATTCCCAGAGGATTAGTAAGAGAGAACCTAATCCGAGAATTTCATAATGGCGGGTTAGCAGGGCATTTTTGCATCGACAAGACCAAAGCATTGGTCAACGAGAAGTATTTCTGGCTAGGGATGTCGATAGATGTCAGAAAGTGGGTTCGACAATGTCAAGTTTTCCAATTGGCAAAGGGAAGGAGTCAGAATACAGGGTTGTAGACACTATTACCGGTACCAGATAACCCTTGGGGGCATCTTAGCATGGACTTTGTGTTAGGACTGTCGAAGACTCAGAAAGGGAAGCGACTCAATATCTGTTTTAGTCGACAGGTTTTCGAAGATGGCGCATTTCATGTAAGAAGAGGAGTGACGCCACAGGGATTGGTGTACTATTCTTCAAGGAGATAGTCAGATTGCATGGGTTTCCAAAGAGTATCACATCAGATCGGGATACCTAGTTTATTGGACTTTTTGGAGAACCCTATGCAAGAAACTGGACACAAAGTTGCAGTTTATCTCAGCGTATCATCCGCAGACAGACAAATAGACCGAGGTGGTAAAAAGAAGTTTGGGAAACCTTCTGAGATGTCTAGTGGCCGACAGACCCAAGTAGTGGGAAAATGTGTTGGCACAGGCGGAGTTCGCATACAACAATTCTGTAAATCGAATGACAGGATTGAGCCCATTCCAGATTGTTCAAGGCAGAAGCCCACACGGAGAGGTGGATTTGGTCGAGTTGCCGACAGAAACCAGGAAGAGCGCGGATGCAGAATCATTCGTGGAGCATATGCATGAAGTTCATGAAAATGTGTGAAAGCACATAGAAAAGAGTAACACGCCGTACAAGTTGAGGGCCGACAGGAAGAAGAGACTACAGTCGTTCAGGGAAGGAGACTTAGTCTATGCATATTTGCAGAAGGAAATATTTCCAATAGGAACATACAACAAGCTGAAGCTGAAGAAGATTGGGCCATGCAGAATTCTTAAGAAGATTTCAGACAACGTTTATGTGTTGGAATTGCCGGAAGACTTAAACATTTCAGCAACATTCAATGTCTCAGATCTGTACAAATTTGAAGAAGGGTCGAGTAGCAGAAGCGAAGAAGTGATAAGCATCGACTGGAACGATCAAATTCCAGACCGACACAAAGAAGAGATCGCAGAAGTAATCGAAGAGTGCGAGGCTGGGCGAACGCGTAGCTAGCAGAAGAAGGAATACTTGGTGCGATGGATGGATGATGTGTTGCAGGAGGTGACATGGATTTCCAAAGAGGATTTTAGGAGACTGACGGAGTAGTCGAGTTCTTTTTCACCTGGGGAGACTGATGCAGGAGCATCGGGGCCTAGGCAGATCAGTCGAAGTTGATCGACATAAGGGGGCCAACCAGTGGGAGTGCCGATGACCACCGGTGTAGAGAGTAGGTTGACCTGTTAAAGTCAACAAGTCGAGTAGAAGCAGTCAGTGTGCGACCGACTAGAGCATTGCAATGGATGTTGTGTTGATTTGAGAATCGACAGATGATGGTCGATAGACGACAAGTGGAGTAAGACATCAGGTCGTCGACAAGTGGTCGAGCTATGGCGCGACAGGTTTGGCGGAGCCAAGCGCGGAGGAAGGGGAGGACTGGAGAATCGCAGGAGATAAGAAGTAAGCCAATAAGAAGGTCAAGATGTGACTGACTACTGTAGCAGGGTCGAAAGGGAAGAAAGTGAAGAAAACTATACCTGGTAGCCGTTTGAGGTTGTTAAGGAAGTTAATACAGTTATTGTGAGTAGGTGAAGGACATGACAAGTGTCGTCATGGACAGAGGCTGTGCAGCACAGCTGGGAGCTGACAATTGTAGGTCTGCAGGATTTGGAAGGATCGACGGATAGGAGGATGCGTGTCTCGGGGATTGCAGTAATTTCGGGAACAGCAGCCGAAGGGTAGAAGACGGTGGAGAGGAATTAGTTCAACGGATCTTCGATCTTTGATCAGCACATCAGAGAGCAGAGCCGTGAAGAGTTGTGAGGAGTCACTCAGGCCGAAGAGCAGAGAGTTGAGATTGTACCATAGCTCAGCATTCCGTAGTGAACCAGGAGAGGGTGAGATTGACATGCAGAGAGAACACACCATAGTTACTTCTAACTTGTAACGGTTGAGGCCGACTGTAGTTAGTTATTTGTTTTCATATATTCCACATTGTAACCGATTCCAGAGAAGTAATATAAGCCACTTTTGCCATCCTCTTTTAGACCTTCTTTGTGTAAGCATTGTGGTTTGTGTCGTGTGCATTGTTAAGCAAGAATGTATTCCTGTAAGGTGACTTGCGTCAGTAAATATGGTGTTGATATAACCAAAGTCTTATTTCACATAAGTAGTACATATTGCGTTGGCATAACCAAATCATAAAATTCAATATGATCACTCTCGCATAGGCCATAGATGTTAATGTGTTTTATAGGCCATGATTATTAATGCATTTTATATTTTAAGGTAGGGATAGCCTGTTGTATCTTGCTGACTTGTTAGAATGTTTGCCTTGGGCTAGATGACTTTGGGGCTACCATGTTCCTCCCAAACTTGACCCCTGAACCGTTTCCAGTTCTATCTGGATCCCCCCGAGCTTGGTTCCAACATGCAATGAGAGGTAGATGCCCTAGATCCACTTCTGGTCCAGTTGTGAGAATTTTTAGGTAAGGCTGCTTCAGCTTCTTGGAGCATAATAGTTTTCTTGGACTACCATCAGATAATGATAATAACCAAGAATGATAGGTAATCCCCAAAACTTGGGATCTGCCCTCTTAAATAGGGAAATCTTGTATTAGGACTATTGAAGAAATTAGTTTCTTTAAATTCAACATTTAATAATTAAAAGATATTATTTAATTAATTAACTAGTCCTCTTGAACTAGGACTTTTCCAACTGTTTGACTATAAGTCAATTTGATTTATGCTCTTTAATAATAACAATAATCATACTAATAATTATTCTTTTATTAAATATATTTCACTTAACTTATTAATACATCATTTAAAATATTAAATAATGCAGAAATCGGATATACTAATTATATCCCCTAATTAAATAATAACACCTATTATTATTTAAAGCTCCTAATAATAAATAATAATAATGATAATAAAAATAATAATAATAATAATAACTTGGAGGCCTTTAATCAGGTTAGTCATAAAAGACTACTGGTAATTATCTTTTATTTAGTTATGTGTCATCACATGACACTCTTTTCTCTTTAATTTTTAGGGACATGGTCCACTTCTTTTGGACGGTCGTGGTTAGCTTGGTTAGGTACCTCTAGTCTCTCTCTTTGCATGCTGGATTCCCTCGTTTAACATGGTAGCTCCTGCAGTAGGTGATGATGGATCAAAAGATGAATCATTTAGTCAATTAAATAGATGTGATAAAAGTGCTCTTCAGAGTCTTTCCGACTCAACACTTTGAAACTTCGTAACATTTTGAACAAGACAAGAACAAGTCTCCATGGGTCGCCAATTCCTGCTATGATCCTGCTCATTGCCGATATGAACACCATTTGGAGCAGGCTTGAAGTTCTGCCCCTGTCCACCATCCAATGGATACCAATTTCGTCATGTGTCCAAATTTCTAGGGCGCCTGCGTCTTACTTGCTTGGTCGGCTTGCTGTTTATCCAGTGAGCTTCCCTCCCAGTGTTTTCATTGCCCTGCACCACCTCTAGAGCCGAGAGGTATCTCTTCAATCCAGCCTCCCCAGCATTGAGTTGAATACAGGCCTTACAGCGGTTGCATTGCAGAGCTAGAAGACAAAAGTTCCCATCATTTCCACAGGCCATGCTGCAACGTTCAGATGTAGAGCGACGAAGATAGCAAAGCGAAGTGAGGAGAATGAGGACAGGTTCACCACATTTGACGAAAAAGTAGGAGCTACGTCCCCTGGCACCTGCCTGCATTGAATTCTCGCATGCAAGACAGGTGGAGTCAGAGTGAGGACGCTGCCGGGAATGTCTTGGGGAGTCGGGCGAGGATCCAGTGCAAATCGAGCAGTAGAGGTGGGGTCTTAAATTCAATGCAGTGGCCCATTCAAGGTGAGGGAGGGAGTTATGAGCGATGTGGCGGTCAAGATCACCCTTATGGGACCCAAACCTTAACATAATTTTGTCCATTTTTAATCAAAAGGCCACAATTTAAACCTGCTCCAATGTTTACCATGGAGTTTGCTTGGTGGTTGTTTTTTCTGAGAATGTGGAGAAGGGAAATGGATCTTATTCCTTTGAGTTTGTGGAAGAAATGAAAGTGGTACTTTGAAATGGGCTTGCGGGATTTATTAGCTAAGCCCCTTGCTTCTTTGATCACCGGGAGAGAGTCGTCGATAGCTATCAGGTCCTGCATGTTGTTTTCCTTGGCTATTTCAATTCCTTTGATAAGGGAAAGCCACTCTGCGTCGTTGTTGGTTTGCCTCCAAATCCCCCATGAGTAGCCAGTCATCTTGTTTCCATCAGAGTCCAAAAGAACTCCCCTTGCACCTGCCAACCCAGGATTGCCTTTAGAGGCCCCAACAAAGAAGAGAGTGTGACAGTTTCTTTTCCAGTTGTTGAATTCAGAAGGTTCCACTCTAATCTGCCAATTTTGAGACTTTTGGCTTCTGGATAAAGTAGGTAGGAGGGAGTTGTAGGGGACTAGGAGGTCGGCCACCCAGATTTTTTCTTCGATGCTTAAGGGTTCTTTGGCAAGGTTATTCAAGCCTCGATAAAGAAGAGATTCAACCCATAGAGCTTTGGCAGAAGAGAGCACATTACTAGGGGAGATCCTTTTTTCCTCAAATATTTCCTTATTTCTTGCATTCCAAAGTTTCCAACATAGGAATTTTGGGAAGGCCATGTAACATACACTTTAAGCTGAAAAACATTTTGTGTTTAGAAACATTATGATAACTTTTATTGTAAAGTTTATATTGGATAGGTGTCCAAGGATGACAGTAATTTGCACAATATATTATTATTTAATAAATAAAATAGGAGAAAAACACCTAAGAGGACTATTGAAAGAGTGGTTACTGATCCACTAGGTGGAATGGAATCTGGGGTAGAAGGAAATGGACAAGTGGCAGCATCATGATGCAACTAACTAGCTGTTGGTATGGGACAACTCCCTTGAAATGTGGTCATAGTGCCCTGAAAGATGGGACTGGAGCTTGAGGCTCATTTATTCCAAACTGACCACTAAAAGACCTAGGCAGTCTATATAATAGCCATCAAATATTGAACTGACGTTCATCACTTTTCCTGACGAGGAAATTTACCTTGGGGTTTTGCTGTGTTTGCACCCAAGAGATTTGATGAGGGGATATGCTATGTTGTTGCTCATGTTGTGAGTCTGCCAAACTCTTATGGAGTTCAGGAGGTTGATGCTGAGTGGAGAAGGCATTTTCTTTTAAGAGGTTGATGCTAACTGGAGAAGGCATTTTGATTGCCTTGCTTCTACACAGATTGCACCCACTTATTGGATTAGTAATCAGGCTTAGGGGTTCACTAGAATTCAGTAGTTGAGATACTTCTTCTGAAGCAGGTTGGGAAGATTAGGCCTCCTTGGGTGTTTGTCGGCCCTATCGTCATCTACAGGTTCTATTTGTTTATCTATTTTTAAGTAGTTAAATCTGTTTCTTTACAATTATTTAATTTTATTTACAGAATGTGTTCTAGTTTAAATGCTTCTAATTTTATTTTCTAAATCAATTTAAAATTATGAATAGAAATATTGAATGAAATAAATGATCTCTGCATTTTTCCCCATGCCATAGGAATTCCATCGTACTCTAGTACAGAGATAGATTAAGATAGATAGGTATGATAGGAAAATAGCCATGAGAATGAGAAGATAGAAATGCTATATTTTCTCCAGTTACTGTTTACTGTCAAAATTTCCTATATTTACATGTATCAGTGTTTTTCCTTATTATTTCTGCACAGACATTTATTTTAAGAATTTACAGTAATGTTTTCTACATTTTATAAATATCAGACTATTTAGAAATAAATAATTTCCCTTTTTGAAAATCATATGAATTATTTTCTAAATCTTACAGATGAAGAATAGATATCAACATATAGCATATTGATACCAATTTCTTTTATAAATAATGCATAGTAATAAATACAAATTATTTATGTACAGAACCATCTACTCTTAGCACTATATAACACAGTGTATTTCTTTTATTTAGAAACAGATCGACAAACCTTAAACACTTGACCAAACCCTCTATCCATCTGCTATACAAATTTATCTAAGATATAGAATCATTCATTTTTAAACGGAGCTAAGTTAGGGTTTCCATTTCACAAACAGTTATGCGTTTTTGATTTCACATTACTCTTCTAAATGAGAAACAAGACTGTTATCAATACATTCGATACTTGTACAACCTTGTATCCATTCTCGGTAGTTAGTTATTATCTTAACCAATCACATGCTTTAAATCGAATCATAAGCTCATCCATTAATACAAATATTTTAACTGAAAATCGATCCTGTAGGTCGAGTAATTTATTTACAAATATCATTTCTAGGGTTTAAGATATTACAATGTATGTAGGAGCAGAGTCAAACAAAAATCACAAACACTAGTTTGATGCCAAGAACATATCAACGAACAACATCATTTTATACTTTACAAAACGAGGACGAAACCCTAACC
Organism: Larix kaempferi; assembly: GCA_027924585.1. Classification (NCBI taxonomy): domain Eukaryota; kingdom Viridiplantae; phylum Streptophyta; class Pinopsida; order Pinales; family Pinaceae; genus Larix; species Larix kaempferi. Next base: position 44,011,631 of record BSBM01000047.1, read on the forward strand.
CTTAGGAAAACTTCATGAGTTTGAAATGTAGCAACACCGGTACAAATTAACAAATTGCATACAGGCTGCAAGCCTTCCACAAGGACAAACATCTATTCTTTAGCAACAGACTCGTCATTTGTACAAACTTCATATAAAGTATTCCATCGTATTTTACATTTCAGTTTTCACTGTTCACAAAAAGAAAAACAATAGTAGCAGAATATCGAAACCCAAATCATTACATTATGCCAAGTCTGTTAGAAAGAGCAACTTCACACGACAACCATCAAACATAACAGGCTCATGCCTCTTGGGTCGAACCCTATCTTGACGAAATTACAAACTCTCTGAGTTAAAAACACAAACACACAGAACATCACACAGTTGGCCATCATCTTCATCTACACAGAGTTTCAAGGCAACCGCCGAGGCTTACCGGTTGTTATAGCTATTGCCAACTTTCAACGCCCAGATTTGAGGAGCCATTGATTATTACACCTGCATGAATAATACAGATGTGTTAAAACCAGTATCTCAGAAGGAAATATTACCATATCAAAATTTGAATAACCTGTTAGCACTCATGTATGAACGTTATAGTGAAGGAATCAAAACACATTACCTTTTTAATTGTCGGCAAGTAGTAGCATCAAACACCAGAAAGGCGCAACAGCAATTGTAAATTCTCATACTATCGAATGCCGAGGCTGAAGGAAACCCCACACAGAACTATCAACTTTAAAATAGTGACACAGTGCCGAGAAATGTATCAACCCTGGTGAGGCCCTGACCTCTCATCTCAAGCCCAGTTTTTAAAAAAGAAAAAACCCGCAACTAGTTTGGTATCGAACCACATCAAGAAAACAACCTAAGCTGCCAACTTAATAGATATCCACTGCACAAAGACTGGAGAGTTCATCTCTATAAGTGACACAGGTCACGAGTTCAAAACGCAGGAGCTACGCCTCTACAGGAAAAAAAACCACCCTACAAACCCTCAGCCGGTTGGCTAGACGTAGAGCCATAACTACCAAACACCAAGTTCACAATAAACACTATGATTGAAAAAAAGGTAGGGTTTAACCCACACCCATCATTACACTGCCAGATCAATAGTGGAGATCACCGGGTAGATTTACGAAGCATCAAGCCATCTACCACATTAAATGTGTTATCACTACAATAGCCATGAAGGAGCCACGAAGGAGCCAGTTCATTAACCTTTGAACTATTATGTTTACATATCATCGCAAGGAGGATCAATACCACTGTATTGGCACGTGAACAAGCAGCTATACCATCCACGATGGAACTCCACTATCCACAGTAGTTGTAAGCATTCAATGCATAAGTTACGGTTACACTTGCCAACCTGTGACATTAACATTCAAATCATATCATTTAATACATTGGACTTTGCATATGGTATAGTCGTGATATACCACCTTGTCACAACATGTTTGTACAAGGTTGGATAGATCATGCTAGGGTTCATATAGTAGCATATGTTCTCATAGCATCACATATCGCATAATATCAAATAGGTTAGTATAGTATCACATTGTGTACATAGTGTCACATAATTGCATAGTGACACATAGGGTCACCCTAGTGCACACAACGCACATTTCATATGGGATATGTAAATATATAGTTAGAGTTTTGATAATATTTCACATTACATCATAATATAGATCATATAAATAATCAAAGAAACATACATTCTATTGTATGGTGATACATTCTATTGCATGGTATAATGAAAGTAATGATGACAAATTAAATCATTATCACCATTGTAGAATATAGTCTCCTCTAGGTATAATATTAAACAACATTACATAGAATTTCTATAGTTTGCCATGAGAGAAGATAGACAGTTATGTACAGCTCAACTTGAAAACTTAAGTGAAAATTATATATTTTTGAGTACAAAACTGAGACACGAACGTTACAAACTTTCCCATGATTCATATACAAGTTTGTAATTTATAAAGATTAAGATGCCCTGTGTGCATCAAGCAGTCTTTTTCAGACACCTTTATCTTAAACGATTATAGTCTTGAGCCAAGATTTTACCGGTAGAATGCCCAAGTTTTATAACTTCAATTAATGACAAAGTAGATTACTGAAAAACTGTATAGTCACTTGTCACAACCTTAATGCTTACCTATAAACTGTCACAAGTACGAAATCACATGCTTTAGCATGAATGCTAAGTAAGCCTCCGGGCATCCATAGGACCCCTTCATCAATCAAACAAAAGCACTTTAGTCAAACAGTTGTTTCATCATTCATAAACAACAACAGTAGAAGTTTGTAGTAGTACAACTAAATATGAATAACATCAAGATATAAGCAGAAATCTGTTAGTCGCAAATTCTTACATTATAAACCAGCATGGCATTTAATACAACAAGATAACATTTTACGCATCGTTCTATTTCCGCATACATTAAATAAGAAATAAATGTCACGTAGAAAAATTTTAAATTTTTGTGATTTTTCTGTGATGTTACATGTGGTATCAGAGTGCAAGTTCAAACTCTAGGCCTGATTTAGGCTCATGCGTGCAGACAGAAAATAAATTAGAAAGTTTATGTTACTAACTTTTGTAATTTAATTTTATTTTTGCACAAAACAGATTGACCTTTAATTACAGGTATGGAAATACCAGAGGAATCAACAGAGGACAAATCTCCTCGTAATGGACGCATTAATAATAACAATACTGAAGGAATTTATGTTGAGTTAAACAACCAGTCTTCTGAAATTTTACGCACTGTACAAGATTTAAAATCTGAGTTACAAGCTGTTAAAGAAGAAAATGAACGGATTCTTAAGGTACTGTTGATGCCTCGGAGATCGCAGCATCAATCAGAAAGGGATTCTCCCCGATAGATTATCCCAATTATATTATCTACCATTTGGTATGGGGATCCGTCCGGTTAGCGGTTCCGGCAACCGTGGGTTTGGAGTTTTGTCCCAATTATACCATTTATGGCCCGATCCACCGTTGTTTTGAATTTTATGTTTTATAATAACATGCAAGTGCCTAGTCTAAATTTAATATAAATGCAAAACTGGAAAACAGATCTATGTCTAAAACTGAAGTAAATCTAACTATCCCTGCAAGGAGCAATTTAAAAGCATGAGCAATGAGCTGTAGGAATTATCTAAAGAATAAACAGACAGCCATCAAATCTTAAAGATAAAGCTACAACAAAGATAAGAGATATCAGAAGATAGCTTCTAATTAAATATAACACATTTCATTACTCATGAAAGAGAGAATTCATTTGCAAAGAGAGAAGCAAGATCATTTAATACAATGAAATAATTCAAGACAGTAATAAATATCTCACAACAAAGTATAGCAGACACAGGAATAATCCACAATGCATCCAATCTCCATTCTCATGCAAAAACGTCCTCTCCAGGCTCTTATTAGAAGATTTTATTTTCTTGAAACATGTGCAAGATAGCTCGTACAAGTCTCAAAAATAATTCCCTGCCAAAAGTCCTTTCTATCCCTTCCTAACTTCTATTTATAATATTACAAAATGCCCTTTGGGCTGCCACCTGGCCTTTTACACTTGTCACCTAGAGAAATTTTTCCTTATAACAAACAAAAATGTGACTCCTTCCTTAACAGAAATTATTTTAAAAAGAAAAAAGGACAACTGACCCATAGCTCCACGTTTCATACATATGATAGTCCAAAATAAAAAATATAAGAATTAATGTTCTAATATCAGTGCTTTCACTCCTGGGCATGCGCTTCAGTTGGAAGAGAGGCACTCAAACTAGCTGTTGATGCTGCTGCTGGTGGGAGAGGAGAAAACGAGCCAGCTGGTATTTCTGCTACTGTTGGGAGAGAGGAAATCGAGCTAGCTGCTACAGCTGTTGCTGCTGGGAGAGAAGAATCTGGGTTTGCTGTCACAGCTGCTACTGCTGCTTTCTTCTCCTCTTCTGCAATGTAACTATACCATACACCAGTGTCCCTTATAACTACATTTGCTGAGGCGGGGAATAAGATTTTCTGGGACGTTACATGTTTACCCAGCTCTGCTCCAATACTTTGAATTTTCTGTTACTGCAGCTTGATGCATTTCTTTGAGAATATGACCATGTATTGATGACATTCCAATATAATGTTGGAGGTCATCAATGGCTAGGACATCAATCTTCTTCACATATTCAGTTTGGATGCCCAGCTCTTCCTTCAGCTCAGACAAACGTTGTTCTTTTCCCGGGAAATCATCAAGGGACTGAGGGAAACTCAACTTGCATTTGTCATGCACTTCATGGATTCTTTGATACAGACCGTTACTCTTATCCATTGTCCCTCGGTTCTTGGCTATTAGCTTAATGCTACAGTTTCTACAAAATTCCAAAAGGGCTATGTCTTCATTGAAGCCTTCTATAGATTTGAATGGGAGATGCTTGGGGAAATCCACCTTTCCTTCTCTCCACTCTATTTGGCTCATGACGTTTTCCTTAACCTGAGTATATTTAGCTTTAAGCCTATTGGATTCTACATTAACTTCTTTTAATCTGACCATCATGGACTTGAGCTTGCATACTTCATCAGTAATTAGCTCCTGAGTGTCATACATTTGTTTCAGGATGCTGCAGGACAGCTCATGGAAGGGGGATATATCCATCGTTCTTTTCTCTGCCTGCTCTAATTGTTCAACCAATGCTAGCTTATCTGCTTCTAGATGGGACACCCTGGCTCCTACATCATTCTTTTCTGCTTCTACAATCATCATCTGGATTGTCAGTTGTTCCTATTCTTCTTCTAGCTGGTTATATTTGTCCGACAATTCTTTATGTTCAACAGATAGGCGATTATACCTATTCACCACGAGATCCCTATAGGCTTGCTCATTAGCCACAGTATGTTGTAGCATGCGAGCTCTCCTCTTAGTTGACTCAGATTCTTTAACTATATCAGCTACATTGTCTAGCGTTGCTTTTGCTGTCTCTACAGAGGCGGATGCCATAGCTAAAGGATCCTTGTTTGTGTTCTACATTACTGTGGTCTCCCGGTGAGTAACAATATCTTCCTGGAAGAGTCTCTTTATTCTCTCTTCCGATTTAAGGACCATAGCCTTCCTCTTCTTATCATAGACAAATTCATTCCATCTGGACACGGTATGTTCTTCTGATGGAGTGTATGGGATGATTGGGAGATCTATAATATCTATTTCCACTTCCGCGGGTGGGGTCTGGACTACCTAAGTTGGATCTGTTCCCACATTTTGGGTACCAGAGACACCTACTTGTGCTGTGTCTGCATCCACATTTTGAGTGCCGGAGACACCTGTTTGAGGTATGTCTATTTCCATGTCCTAGGTGTCGCGGTCTCCTGCTTGGGCATCTTCAACTGCTTTGAGTTATTCTTCCGCTTTCCGCCCTCTCTCTTCCTCTTCAGCTTGCCGCTGATTTTCATTTTCTTTCTGCTGCCTTTCATCTTCAGCCTCTTTCCACTGCTGGGCTTCCTCAGCCTCTTTCCGTAGCCTCTCACTTTCTGCTTCTTGCTGCACTCTCTCCACCTCAGCTTCCTGCTGCAATCTGGCAACTTCAGCTTCTTGCAGTAGCCTTGCTTCCTCTTTTAGCCTTTGTTCTTCTTGGGCTCGGGCATCATCTGCTTCCTTATCTTTCTGCTGGCTGGTTTTCTGGGCTTTGGTAGAGCTAGAGCTTGCTCCACTACCTTGGTGACAGATCCGCAGCGCAGCCATGTTGCTGATGCCTCTGAATGCCTCTTCCTCGGCATCATAATAATGAGCGTACTCAAAATGAGCATAAATTTCTTTACAATGCTCAGCAACTTTTCCCTTCCTGTCATTCCTATGGAAAATTACTTCGCCAAAGTGGAAGGCTCTCAGCTCCTGTACAAACTCCTCGGCTGAGGCAACCCCTGAGAATTTGTATGCTCCTATGCAGAAGGGCAAAGGTGGGAAAGAAGCCTTATGCTGTTTGTTAAGCACTGCTCCAATTCCATCCAGGAAAATTTGTCTCACTGCCTCCTTGAGGACTACATAGTCAGTAGCATACCTCGGCAAAATATATGGAGCTTTAGTCCCTCCAAACATTCGAAGGTAGGTTCCTTGCTCCGAAAAATAAAAATCTCCATAGTTTTCAAGGACCTCCATAGCATTCTCTGACAGACAGTTGGGCTCTTCCTTGAATATCTGCTCATATAGGGGCATGATGAACCCCTCACAGATGAGCTTATAGCTGGGTTTGTAGTTTTGAGCCCACATCATCCTGAAAGCGGTGTAAACCGGGGTGTTGGCCTTATCCCACGTGCAACCTAGGCTGGGAAAAGATAACTTGGCCAAAACACAATCAATAAGATACGAAGACATGTAAAATTCTGCCTTTTTTAAGGCCAGACCTTCTTTTGCAGCAACCACCATTGATGCCAAACTGTCTGACAGGATGGTAGCCCAGTCAAACACAGTTCCTTTAAATGCCACAAAGTGGATGATGGGAATCCACTGTATCTTGTATACGGTGCCATCCGGCATACCGAAGATTCTACACAACATCAGGGCGATTAACCTGAAAGGAGGTCTGAGATTTTGCACATCATATTCGTCATTACCTCTCTTTCTTAAGTGCTTTCCTGCGACCAATAATTTTTTGGCCATTTCAACATTGTTCATCTGGCCCAACCATTCATCACTCAGGGCTTGCTGGGGACGTGGGAATTTATAGGCTGCGGCAAGATATGCTGGGTGGAATGAAGCGATGGCTATTTTCCCGTTGTCATGTAATACTCTTGTCTCTGCATTAGTATGTTCGAGTATCCACCTGATTAATTCAGAACATGGGAACAGTTCAGGGTGGGTAGCAGCTCTAGCTATGCCTGAAGTTCTGATATTGAGATAGATCTGCCCCTCTTCTAGTAACATATCCGGGATATCTTGGTCCCTGATCATCCTGTAAATATCGCCCCACCAGATTTTGGGAGGAATACCGGTGGTGCACCTGGTATCTTGAAACATAGTCTCAGTCCTAAGTGGTGCTGGCTGTGGTTCCGTCATTTTATCTTTCTTCCTACCACCTTTTGACATCTTGACTTATCCCTGCTAGCAACCAAATACAAGTCATTATAAAAAAAAAATGTGCAAACTGTTATGATATTTTAACAAAGAGCAGCACCATTTTAACATGCTAATGAGATAAACAAATTAGGAAGCTGCGTGTTGGGGAAGCAAAGTGAAACACTCCAAACAAGAAATAAGGCTACAGAGACTTGATTCTCTTAAAGGGACAGAGTTTGGAATGTTCCCGAAAGGATAAGTATACGTCGCGAAAACAACCTGTTCCCAGCCTAGCCCTAGGAGAGAGGGTGTCTTCCATGGTTGTACTTCGAACGTTTAATAGCGGGTGAGCTCGGATTGAAGTAATATTATGACGAAACTAGGGGTCGAAACACAATCATCAAAAGATGAGGGATCTCATTCGACCACCACCGCTATTAGTAAGATTTATGAGAAGCTGTGTGGTTGGCTTAGATTTTAAATGAGGGTGACGACGCTTGAAATATAGCCGGTGGAAAAAACTCAGGTAGAGATGGTTATGGCTTGGAAGAGCGGTGAAACTACGGGGCTTCGGCAGCCTTAAAAATAAAAACAAATAACGACATACGGCCATGCTATGGACAGGAAAAAATCAAGGGTACCTTGACGTGAAAAAATGAACAAAAATAACGGTTAAAAAATCCTACATGGCAACGACGAGGTGGTTGAATGAGGTGGACGTAAACGTGGGTGAGCTGAGTTGGAGCAGTTTGACGAGGCGTCCAACGGCGTTTGCTCGATCGAAAAATAACATTACGGTCGACCCAAAACCCAACCGTCTATTTAAACGGGTTAGGCACGTGTGGCATTAAGTCCAGTGGGTGGCGCCATTAAAACACTTTTAAATTCTTTGTACGCCGCGGTCACATCAAGTAGTCTCGATATTCGCGCGCGACCACCATTTGCGGGGCGGACTCACGAATTCCACCTGCAATTGCGGAATGGAATAGCGAAGGCTTCCGCCGTTTCAAAGGGAATTGGCGAATGGCTCCCACAAGCCGAACCAAAAGTCTAATTCTTTCGAAAAGCGTTCCGCGGGATTTTGGGAGGATAAAGCAAACATTTCCACAGTTTCAGAAGGCTTCCAAGAATGCTTCCGCAGCTTCGAGAGAGAAACTTATGATTTTTTCAGAAGAGACTAAGTCATTCGGAAGATTTTTGGAGAAGATTTACGAATGGCTCCCGCCGTTTCGGAAAGATAAGCCGAACAGTTCCACAAAAGTTAAGTCTTTCGGTGGGGTTTCATAAATGTTTCCGTAGTTGCGGAGGGCTTTCGCAATTGGCTTCCGCAGTTTCGGAACGGATTGGCGAATGGTTCCGCAATAAGTCTTTTGACGGGCTTCGGAAAGATAACGTGAATGCTTCCGCAAAAGTTAAATCAAGAGGAAAGACTTAAGAGTTTTTTAAAGAGGAGTCTTCCGACCGCTTTTCAGGAAAATAAGGCGAACGCTTCCGCCATTTTGGAAGGATAAGTTGAATGGTTCCGCAACTGTGGGGCTTTCTTTGAATCGTTCCGCAAACTTTGAAAAAAGTTTCTAAGTCTTTTCGGGAGGCTTGTGCGAATGGCTTCTGCAACTACGGGAGGATAGCTCGAAAGACTTCGCAACTGCGGGAAGATAACTCGAATGTTCCTGCAATTTCGAGAGGATAATTCAAATGCTTCCGCGACTTCAGGAAGATTTCAGGAATTTTGGACTTAGAAGAAAACTTGGAGTTCTCAAAGCAGGATTTTTTTAGTTGAAAATACAACAGAAAAGAAGGAGAATTGACCTCTTACAACAGTCTTTCTAAAAAATAAAGGAGGGGCCCCAATATGTACAAAAATCTTGGGGGGGATGTTGCTGCAACAACAAGTACAGGAAGAGTTACAATGGAATTTAAAAAGAAACTGTCATAGTGATGAAAGAGGCAGAAAGTCGGAATTGAAGACTGATTCTAAAACAATGTCCCACCAACATAAGCATAAGAAAACAAGAAATGATAAAATGAATAGTTACTCATCTTCTAAATCCGATCCAAGTAATGATGATATTAAATATGACAGCAGTAACAGTGAATGCTGCTTTAAAAAGAGAAAACATAAACATCATGAATAGATTACTGGGGAGTTTAAAAAGATTAAGCCACCCACTTTTAATGGTGAAAGTGAGAAGGGTGAGACAGCAAAAGCTTGGCTGTCTGGAATGAAAAAGTACTTTAATATTTATGACTACTCTTCTTAACTGAAAGCCAAGATGGCTATTTATAATCTGACCAGGAAGGCATATATCTGGTGGCAAGATCTTAAAAGAATCAAGAGTATAAAAGAAAAAGAAGTAACTTGGACTATGTTTAAAAGTTTGTTTAAAAGGAATTTTTTGTCGGAACAGTACTTTGAAGATAAGTCAAAAGTGTTTTACGATTTAAAGTTGGGTGCAATGAACATGAAAGAACTGTGCAGCAAGTTTCTTAGTTTGCTGAGGTACATACTCTACATGGTTGAGAAAAATCCTAAAGTACAAAGGTTTCTCAGTTGTTTACCTTTTAACATAAAAAATTATATTGAGTATAATAATCCTTCCACTTTGGAAGAGGCCATGAGAAAGGCAAGTTTTTGTTTTGATCAAAACAAAAAAAGAGAAGGAACAACTGGCTGGAAGAATAGTAAGACTAATCAATATGACTATAAAAAGAAGAATTTTAAACATAATGCTGAAGGTTTTAAGAACAATTTTAATAACAGAAATTTTCCTAATAATTACAGAAATAATGCATCTCAAAATTCTACTACTACAAGAAATGCACCTAACAATAGTAATCACAGCAATAACAATAACAACAACAATAGGTATGTTGAACAGAAGGGACCCATAAAGTGATATGAATGTGGCGGACCACATAAGAGGGCAGATTGCCCATGCAACAAGAGGATAGCGAACAATATTCATACTATGCAAGCAGAACCTACAGTTGGAGATATCGCAAGAGAAATGCCCAAGATAAATGCATCACTAGAGAACCAGCAAGCGCACCATCAAACATCCATGGTCGAAATTGAAGGTATGATACAAAACAAGTTTATTTCTATTTTAATAGATCCAGGTGCAAATCTAAGTTATATTTCACCTACTTTAGTAAGCCGTTGCAAGTTAAAAACAGAGAAATTTGATAATGCATGGTTAGTTCAGCTTGCAACAGGAACTAAAAGGAAGGTTACAGATTTTGTCAAGAATTGTGAAGTATTTTTAAGTCAGCTGGAAATGTAAATTAATCTGAATGTTTTACCCTTAGGGTCATATGATTTGTTGATTGGTATGGATTGGCTTGAACAACATAGAGTTTTACTGAATTGTTATGATAAATATTTTACATGTATAAATAATGAAGCTAATTCAGAAACAGTAAAAGGAATTCATAGGCAGATTTCTGCCTTACAAGTAAAGAGAGTTGCCAAAAAAGGTTGTAAAATGTTTGCTTTTAATATTGTTAATGATGAGTGTACATCTAAAGAAAACAAGTTAAAACTAGAGGATATTCTCATCTTTAGGGACTTTTTTGATGTATTCCCAGAAGAAATTCTAGGATTACCTCTGAAAAGAGAACTTGATTTCACCATCGAGTTAGTGCCCGGTGCGGTACCAAACTCGAAGGCCCCCTATAGGATGAATATTCTAGAGTTAAATGAGTTAAAATCTAAGCTGAAAGAATTAATAGATAAAAACTACATAAGGACCAGTGTGTCCCCTTGGGGAGCACCAGTAATATTTGTTAAAAAGAAGGACGGTACCATGCGTTTGTGCATTGACTACTGTCAGCTTAATAAAATGACAATTAAGAATCTGTATCCCTTACCTCGCATAGATGATCTATTTGATCAAGTATGCGGAGCAGAGATATTCACTAAAATTGATCTAAAGTCGAGTTATCATCAAGTCCGGATAAAAGACAAGGACATATTCATAACTGCATTTAGAATGCGTTATGGACACTATGAGTTCGTAGTTATGCCTTTTGGGCTAACCAATGCACTGGCAGTGTTCATGTGTTTAATGAACAATGTTTTGCATAAATATTTGGATAAGTTCATAGTGGTATTCATTTATGATATCCTAGTTTACTCAAAAACTAAAGAAGAGCATGATGAACATTTAAAAATCATTTTACAAGTACTTAGAGAACATCAGCTTTACGCTAAGTTCAATAAGTGTGATTTCTATAAAGATAAAATTCAGTATTTGGGTCATATAATTTCTAAATATGGTATTTTTGTTGATCCTAATAAAATTAAAGCAATTAATGAATGGCCTGTCCCAAAACATGTAACTGATGTACGGTCATTCATGGGAATAATGGGTTACTATAGAAATTTTATTGAAGGGTTCTCTAGAATTGCTAACTCCATCACTTCTTTGCAGAAGAAAGGGAAGAAATTCGTGTGGGATCAAAAGTGTCAAGACAGTTTTAATAAGTTAAAAGAATTGTTAACTACTACACCCATATTAAAAATTGCAGATCCTAATAAGGATTTCGTCGTATGCACGGATGCATGCAACGAAGGACTTGGAGGGGTCTTAAGTCAGAAAGGTCATGCAATTGCTTTTGAGTCAAGGAAGTTAAAAATATATTAAAAGAATTATGCAACGTATGATATTGAGTTGGCAGCCATGATACATGCTTTAAAAATGTGGTGTCATCACTTAATTGGAAGAAAATTCATTTTAATGACTGATAACAAGGGCTTAAAGTATTTATTGGATCAAACAAATCTTAACGCAAGGCAAGCTAGGTGGTTAGCTTTCCTTAGCGAGTACGATTTTGAGATCCATCACATTAATGGAAAGGAGAATAAGGTTACTGATGCATTGAGCAGAAATGATAGATTGAGTTTTGTGGCAACAATCAGTACTTTTAAAACTGATCTGGAAAATTAGATCGAAGAAGGAATTAAGCAAGACGAAAATTACCAAAAATTACATGATAAAGTGGCTGAAAATTCATCAGAAAATGTTATAACAGATTACAGTATTAATGAAAAATGCTTCTCAACATATAAAAATAGAATTTATGTACCTAATTTTTTGAAAGTTAATTTGCTGATTTTAGATGAAGTTCACAAGAGTCCTTATTCAGGGCATCCTGGTTATCAAAAAATGATAACTATGTTAAGAAAGGAGTATTTTTGGCCCAACATGAAGAGTGAAGTTGCCGAATATATAGCTAGATGCTTTGAATGCCATACTATTAAATCTGAACATCAACATCCAGCTGGGCTATTGTGGCCCTTACCAATTCCAGAATGGAAATGGGAAATTATAAGCATTGACTTTATTACAGGTTTGCCTAAATATCAGAAGCAGAATGATTTAATTATGGTTGTTGTTGATAAACTTAGTAAAGCTGCTCATTTTATTCCTGTTAAAACTACATTCAAGGCTTCTGACATTGCAGATATTTTCATGAAGCAAATTTTTCACTTGCATGGAATTCCAAAGGTAATTATTTTAGACCGGGACTCTAAGTTCACCAGCAATTTTTGGACAGCACTATTTAAAGGATTAAATACTAAACTAAATTTCAGCACTTCTTTCCACCCACAAACTGATGGTCAAACAGAAACGGTAAATAAGATTTTAGAAAACATGTTAAGATTGTATGTTAAAAATCAGCCATCTAAATGAGAAGATTACTTGCACTTAGCAGAATTTGCCTACAATAATAATTATCAAGCATCTGCTAAGTTAAGTCCATTTGAAATTTTTGTATGGAAGAAAATGTTGTACTCCATTTTCTTGGGATAATCCTGTAGACAGATTGATGTTAGGACCAGATTTATTGAAAGAAATGGAGCTAACCGTGAAACAGGTTCAAGGTAACTTAAAGGTTGCTCAAGATCGGCAGAAAAGCTATGTTGTTTTGAAACGCACTGAAAGAGAATTTCAGGTAGGAGACCATGTTTTTATAAAGGTAAAGCCCAAGAAAAGTTATTTGAAGCTTGGGAGTTGTGCTAAGCTAGCACCAAGGTATTGTGGACCATTTGAAATCCTATCAAGGATTGGAGCTGTTGCATATCAATTGGCATTGCCATATAATTTAAAAATCCACAATGTTTTTAACGTTTCTGTTTAAAGAAGTATGTGCACGATGCTATTCATGCAATGAATTGGAATGACATATAGGTGGAACCTGAAGGAGATTTTCAGGTGGAACCAGACTGTATTCTCGACCAGAGGGAAATTATGCTTCAGAATCGCACCATAGGGAAAGTAAAGGTGCAATGGAAGCACCTTAGCCCTGATGAAGCTACTCGAGAGCTGGAAAGTAATATGCGGGCAGCATATCTAGTTCTGTTCCATGAGGAACTTGATGATGAATAAGCAACATCGAGTACGATGTTGAGCTTAAGTGGGGGTGTTTGTAACATACTCTTTTTGCTGGAAAACATTTTGTGTTAGCAAACATTATTATAACTTTGATTGTAAACTTTTATGTTGGACAGGTGTCCAAGGATGACTGTAATTTGCACAATATATTATTATTAAATAAATAAAATAGGAGACAAACACCTAAGAGGACTGTTGAAAGAGTGTTTACTAATCCACTAGGTGGAATGGAATCTAGGGTAGAAGGAAATGGACAAGTGGCATGATCATGATGCAACTAACTAGCTATTGGTATGGGAAAACTCCCTTGAAATGTGGTCATAGTGCCCTGAAAGATGGGACTGGAGCTTTAGGATCATTTATTCCAAACTGGACACTAAAAGAGCTAGGCAGTCTATATAATAGCCATCAAATATTGAACTAAGGTTCATCACTTTTCCTGACGAGGAAATTTACCTTGGGGTTTTGCTGTGTTTGCACCCAAGAGATTTGATGAGGGGATATGCTATGTTGTTGATCATGTTGTGAGTCTGCCAAACTCTTATTGAGTTCAGGAGGTTGATGCTGAGTGGAGAAGGCATTTTATTTCAGGAGGTTGATGTTGAGTGGAGAAGGCATTTTGAGTGCCTTGCTTCTACACAGATTCCACCCATTTATTGGAACAGTAATCAGGCTCGGGGTTCACTAGAAGTCAGCAGTTGAGCCGCTTCTTCTGAAGCAGGTTGGGAGGAACAGGCCTCCTTGGGTGTTTCTTAGCCATATCGTCATCTATAGGTTTTATTTGTTTATCTGCTGTTAAGTAGTTAAATCTGTTTCTTTACAATTATTTAATTTTATTTACAGAATGTGTTCTGGTTTAAATGATTCTAATTTTATTTTCTGAATAAATTTAAAATTATGAATAGAAATGCTGAATGAAATAAATGATCTCTGCATTTTTCCCCATGCCATAGGAATTGCATCGTACTCTAGTACAGAGATAGATTAAGATAGATAGGTATGATAAGCAAATAGCCATGAGAATGAGAAGATAGAAATGCTATATTTTCTCTAGTTACTGTTTACTATCAAAATTTCCTATATTTACATGTATCAGTGTTTTTCCTTATTATTTCTACACAGACATTTATTTTCAGAATTTACAGTCATGTTTTCTACATTTTATAAATATTAGACTGTTTAGAAATAAATAATTTCCCTTTTTTAAAATCATATGAATTATTTTCTAAATCTTACAGATGAAGAATAGATCTCAACATATAGCATATTGATATCAATTTCTTTTATAAATAATGCATAGAAATAAATACAAATTATTTATGTACAGAACCATTTACTCTTAGCACTATATAACACAATGTATTTCTTTTATTTAGAAACAGATCAGCAAACCTTAAACACTTGACCAAACCCTCTATCCATCTGCTATACGAATTTATCTAAGATATAGAATCATTCAGTTTTAAACAGAGCTAAGTTAGGGTTTCCATTTCACAAACAGTTATGCGTTTTTGATTTCACATTACTCTTCTAAATGAGAAACAAGACTGTTATCAATACATTCAATACCTGTACAACCTTGTATCCATTCTCTGTACTTAGTTATTATCTTAACCAATCACACACTTTAAATCGAATCATAAGCTCATCCATTAATACAAATATTTTAACTGAAAATCGATCCTGTAGGTCGAGTAATTTATTTACATATATCATCTCTAGGGTTTAAGATATTACAATGTATGTAGGAGCAGATTCAAACATAAATCACAAACACTAGTTTGATGCCGAGAATGTATCAACGAACAACATCATTTTATACTTTACAAAACGAGGACGAAACCCTAACCCTTAGGAAAACTTCATGAGTTTGAAATGCAGCAACACCGGTATAAATTAACGAATTGCATACAAGCTACAAGCCTTCCACAAGGACAAACATCTATTCTTTAGCAACAGACTCATCATTTGTACAAACTTCATATAATTATTCCATCGTATTTTACATTTAATTTTTCACTGTTCACAAAAAGAAAAACGATAGTAGCAGAATATCGAAACCCAAATCATTACATTATCCCAAGTCTGTGAGAAAGAACAACTTCACACGATAGCCATCAAAGATAACAGGATCATGCCTTTTGGGTCGAGGAATCCTCCTCCCCATTCTTTTAAAAGTTTACAAACCCTATCTCGACGAAATTACAAACTCTCTAAGTTAAAAAAACAAACACACAGAACATCACACAGTCGACCATCATCTTCATCTACACAGAGTTTCAAGGCAACTGCAGAGGCTTACTAGTCGGTATAGCTATTGCCAACTTTCAACGCCCATATTTGAGGAGCCATTGATTATTACACCTGTAAGAACAGTACATATGTGGTTAAAACAATATCTCAGAAGGAAAGATTATAGTATCAAAATTCGAATAACCTGCTAGCAGTCATGTATGAACGTTACAATGAAGGAATCAAAACACATTACCTTTTTAATTTTCGGCAAGTAGCAGCATCAAACACCAGACATGCGCAACAGCAATTGTAAATTCTCATACTATCGAATGCTAAGGTTGAAGGAAACCCCACACAGAACTATCAACCTTAAAAAAGTGACATAGTGCCGAGAAATGTATCAACCCTGGCGAGGCCCTGACCTTTCATCCCAAACCCAGTTTTTAAAAAGAACAAACCCGCAACTGGTTTGGTATCGAACCACATCAAGAAAACAAACCCAAGCTGCCAAGTTAACAGATATCCACTGCACAGAGACTGGATAGTTCGGCTCTATAAGTGACACAGGTCATGAGTTCAAAACGCAGGAGCTACGCCTCTACAGGAGAAAAAACCACCCTACAAACCCTCAGCCGATCGACTAGATGCAGAGCCATAACTACCAAACGCCAAGGTCACAATAAACACTATGATTGAAACAAAGGTAGGGTTTACCCACACCCATCATTACACTTCCAGATCAATAGTGGAGATCACCAGGTAGATTTACGAAGCATCAAGCCATCTACCACATTAAATGTGTTATCATTACAATAGCCACGAAGGAGCCACGAAGGATCCAGTTCATTAACCTTTGAACTATTATGTTTACACATCATCACAAGGTGGATCAATACCACTGTATTGGCATGTGAACAAGCAGCTATACCATCCATGATGGAACTCCACTATCCACAGTAGTTGTAAGCATTCAATGCATAAGTTACGGTTACACTTGCCAACCTGTGACATTAACATTCAAATCATAACATTTAATACATTGGACTTTTCATATGGTATAGTCGTGATATACCACCTTGTCACGACATGTTTGTACAAGGTTGGATAGATAATGCTAGGGTTCATATAGTAGCATATGTTCGCATAGCATCACATATCGCATAATATCAAATAGGTTAGTATAATATCACATTGTATACATAGTGTCACATAATTGCATAGTGACACATAGGGTCACCCTAGTGCACACAACGCACATTTCATATGGGATATAGAAATATATAGTTAGAGTTTTGATAATATTTCAAATTACATCATAATATAGATCATATAAATAATCAAAGAAACATGCATTGTATTGTATGGTGATACATTCTATTGTATGGTGATACATTCTATTGCATGGTGTAATGCAAGTCATGATGACAAATTAATTCATTATCACCATTGTAGAATATAGTCTCTAGGTATAATATTAAACAACATTGCATAGAATTTCTATAGTTTGCCATGAGAGAAGATAGACAGTTATGTACAGCTCAACTTGAAAACTTAAGTGAAAATTATATATTTTTGAGTACAAAACTAAGACATGATTGTTACAGACTTTCCCATGATTCATATACAAGTTTGTAATTTATAAATATTAAGATGCCCTGTGTGCATCAAGCAATATTTTTTAGACACCTTATCTTAAATGATTATATTCTTGAGCCGAGATTTTACTGGTAGAATGCCCAAGTTTTATAACTTCAATTATTGACAAAGTAGATTACTGAAAAACTGTATAGTCACTTGTCGCAACCTTAATCCTTACCTGTAAACTGTCACAAGTACGAAATCACATGCTTTAGCATGAATGCTAAGTAAGCCTCAGGGCATCCATAGGACCCCTTCATCAATCAAACAAAAGCACTTTAGTCAAACAGTTGTTTCATCATTCATAAACAACAATAGTAGAAGTTTGTAGTAGTACAACTAAATATGAATAACATCAAGACATAAGCAGAAATCTATTAGTCGCAAATTTTTACATTATAAACCAGCATGGAATTTAGTACAGCAAGATAACATTTTACGCATCGTTCTATTTCTGCATACATTAAATAAGCAATAAATGTCACGTCTAAAAAATTTAAATTTTTGTGATTTTTCCGGGATGTTACACATATTGCAAATTTTCCCAATTCTGTACTATTTCATTAGATGTGTGGCCTATATCTCTTTGAAAGTCATGAAATGTCTTGTACAAAACCAACTCAGAGCAACAAAATTCGACAAACTTCTCATCTTTTTGATCAGGAATAGAGTTAAATCTAGGAAACACACGTACAATAGATGTATTACTTCATGGTAACCATTTTGCCCCCATTGATGTTTGTCATATGACCAATATTTTTCAACATCTATCAATGTAAGTTGCTCCATATTCTCCGGTCGCTTAATATATGCATCAATCAGAGAATTATCATTGTCATCATTATATGTTTCAACTTGTACTTGTTTCAAAACCTTCATACCAACATTTAGAACCACAAAATGATGGCTACATTCTGAAAGAGGAAGCTCTAGAAGCATATGGCATGTCTCCTGTGCACCAATGTCCCTATCCACAATGGATTCACACAACAAAATTTTATATGAACGTGCTGCTGGTTCGTTCGGATTCTGGATATAAGAGACTCACATCAACATATTGTGGAAAGTTTCATATCCCTTTTATGATTTGGCAACGTATTTTGCTATGTAATTAGTAACGATGCGCTTGGAAAGTACAGGCTGCCAATCTATATTATCCCTCCACATCATCAGTGTTTCACGATTGTGTGTATTCACCCTGTCATCATTTCATCTAGGTTCATACTTTTTTTCTCCTTGTTCATCAATGTAAAGTTTTGACTGGTCACATAGATCCCAGGGTGCGTGGTACCGACATACCAATTTTCCTCCCTTCTTTCGAAGACAACTTCTCTCATTACAGGTGATATGACGCTCAACACAGTTAAGAACTTCATCATAATCAGTCATTGGATCAGATTGAAATATTTGTCCTGTGCCTTTTACACAAGGATGATCATCGACATTATCTCCAATTTTAATCTTTCGTTTATGTCCCTCACGTGGATTTATTGCATGGACACATTTGTTGAAATACTTTTTTGCAGATATAACTTCTCTAGGATCATCCCAATTCAGAGTGTCCATGTTGGGAGCATTTTTTAACCAAAGAAACCCATGGACATGAGGATATCCATGATGTTTCCATTCGTAGCGACTCCAATAATCTGTGGCTTGATGAAAATGTTCAAAAACCTCTTCTCGAAACATTGTATTTCTCAAGTGCATATAATGTGCCACGATGTGAGGATTATCAATTACATTTTGACGTCACCATTTTCTCACTTCACGTGGATCTGTAGGACTTGTGCCTGCCAATAATTTATGCAAATCAGGCCACTGCATATCCACTGCACTTAGTGTGAAGAATATCGTCGAACAAACTATCTGTTGAATCAAGTCATATAACTCTTGGCAACACTTGCTCCAATATTCGTGTGTGCCTCTTAATACCGTTCCAAATCTCATTAATATTTCTCCCAATCTTGAATCTAGAAGATTTTGTAAATGTTGTCGTAACTCTTCCATTGTTGTGGGTAGTTCACTAATATGTTTTTGACAAAAACTATTGAGGAAGCTTGTGCATGATGTCTCATTATGATATTCAGTAAAAAATATCTAAAGCGAGGGTGCCTTCCAAATCTGTTATCATGATATCTGAGAAGATGTTTTGCATACTCATGTAGATGGACATTTCGCATTCGCAGTTGTAACCAATCAGCCTCTCCTTTAGGGAACAATGCTGGAAATTCCATATCAAATAATCCAGCAGTGTTATACTCGTTAATCGGAGATGAGCCAATGCCAGACCAGTTAAGCACTTCAGTCGATTCATCATTTGTCTTATTTTCATCTGGATCATCTAGATTAGGATTATTTTCCCATGCTCTAATAATTTCTATCTCTCGTGGTGCACCTAGAAGCCTTGATGCAAAAGAAGTTGTTTGTAAATCGTCTAACATGTCGTCAACTCCTGGTATACCTTCCAACAATGCAAATTCTGTATCATCATCAATATCGGGAAGAGTAACAGAATTAAGCACATGTGAGATATCTGTGGCATTTTCAGGTAACTCTTCTACTGCATCATAATCAACTTGAACATCTTGATAATATGGATCATTTTGAATCTTATATAATAATGCATCCATAACTTTTTGTTTCTAACATTGAAATCATAACTGGATCCTTGTCGTCCTTTTTTTCTCACAACGACCATTAAGTCCAAGTTGTTAATATGTCGTGGAAATGTCTTAGCAACATATTTAATCTCTTGCCGAAAACTAATGGTGTGTCCTCGATATTTGTACTGTCCACCTATTGAATGCATCACCTGCAAAATTGGACTTGCACGTGCTATCAACATCTCTTCAACTTGTGTGAGATCTTGAAGGACACGCAGTTGAGATCCTAGATCCATGTGGCTCACAACTGAGAATATGTGATTAGATCCCTCTCTTAGACATCACATGCACATTGGACCTGTACCTGTATTACGTATGTGTACTCCAGCATATGCCTCCTGGCAAACATGACACATTTGCACTTCTACTAAATGGTCAATTCGTTCACAAAATTTGCAATGTCTAGTATACATTTCTTCAGATGGTACCAATATATTATCGTCAATTTCAATCTCCTTATCTTGGACCATATTAGTATTTGGAACCGCTTGAGCATCTCCCAAAGTTTGTTTTATTGGTATATTGGTTGAATATTGTCTTTGTCGTTCTACATTTTGCTTAATTTGTTGTTCTGTCAATTTCTTTCTTTGCTCTTCCAATTGCTTCCTTTTTCTCTCTTGATACGCTCTTTGTCGATCATTGTTTCATTTTCTTAGTTCTTCTCGTTCTTGTGCTGTCAATTCATCTAACTTCCTTTTTCGATATTCTTTTTGTCGAGCTGCGTGTTGTTTTTTTCGTTCTTCTTCTTCTACTGCTGTCATTTCACCTATCCTCTCGTCATTCCGTACATTTTGATTTATTTGTTGTTTTGCTGCTCTCACCTCTGATGTCACTTCTGCTGTCATTTCGTCATTTTGTACATTTCGAATCTTTCGTTGCTCTTCCAATTGCTTCCTTTTTCTCTCTTGATACGCTCTTTGTCGATCATTGTTTCGTTTTCTTTGTTCTTCTTGTTGTTCTGATGTCAATTCCTCTAACTTTCTTTTATGATATTCCTTTTTTCGTTCTTCCTCTTTTGCTACTGTCATTTTTTTTTTCCTCTCGTTATTCCATACATTGTGATTTATCTGTTGTTTTGCTACTCTCACCTCTGATGTCACTTCTGCTGTCATTTCGTCATTTTGTACATTTCGATTATTTCTCTACTCTTCCAATTGCTTCCTTTTTCTTTGTTGATACACTCTTCATCGATCATTGTTTCGTTTTCTTTGTTCTTCTCGTTGTCATGATGTCAATTCCTCTAACTTTCTTTCATGATATTCCTTTTGTTGAGCTTCGATTTGTTTTCTTCGTTCTTCTGCTATCTTTTCGTCCAATAGTTTTTTTCGAAATTCTTTTTGTCGATCTGCGTTTTGTTTTCTTCGTTCTTCTCGTTCTTTTTTTGTTATTTCGTAAGATTTGCTTCCTTCACCCGTTTCTCTCATCACATCTTCCGCATGCACATCTTCCATTTCTAGTGTTGACAGTATATAAAAAATGTCATACATTAACATATAAGCGGACATTTATGCATCTATGAAATCCACACTAACATTTATGCATCCAGGAAATACACACTGAAAGCAATTCATCGTTGGAATAACTACCCTGAAAAAAATGCAATAAAAAAACCATACACTGAAATCTATGCAACTATACAACTGAATTCTATATATTTTACATGAAATTCAATCAAATTACTAAATTCTATATATTTTCAAGACAAAAAAATGATCTAGGAGAATTGAACCTTGAACCTCACACCCATTATCCCAACACCCTTACCACTATACCATAGATAGTTCTTATTATGCACGGCAAAGCATTTATATATATACCTGTGACATTCCTAAATTTAATATAAATATTAAATTTAATTTTAATATTAAAATTAATCTAAATATTAAATTAAATTAAATATATATTTAAAATTAAAATTAAATAAATATTTAATTTTAAATATAAAATTAATTTTCATTATATAAAATTAATTTAATATATATATTAAAAATCATGTAATATTAAATTTCATTTTAATATTAAATTGCATTGTGCAGGACGCGGGGGGAGGAGCAGGGAGCAGGTGGAGGGAGGAGCAGCATGCGGGAGGAGGGGCGCGGCCTGGGGGGAGTAGGAGGTGCAGGACGCAGGGGGAGGAGCAGGAGGGAGGAACAACACGTGGGAGCAGGGAGCAGGCGAAGGGAGGAGCAACACGCGGGATGAGGGGCGCGGCCTGGGAGGAGCAGGAGGTGCAAGACGCAGGGGGAGGAGCAGGAGGGTGCAGCGTGGGAGGTGCGAGACGCGTGGGAGGAGAAAGCATCTACGTGCAAGAGGGAGGAGGGGATGAGGGGAGGTGGAGTCCGCGCAGGGGGGAGGACGTGTTGGAGGAGGGGCATGGCCTTGGAGGAGCAGGATGCGGGGGAGGTGAGGAGGGAGGACATTGGAAGGGAGGAGGGTAGGATGGTGGAGGGGAGGGGAGGTGCAGACAGCTACACAGGGGGTGGGCGCGGTGGAGGAGGGGTGAGGAATCGGAGGAGCTACTACATTAAAAAAAATAGATTACCTGATCAAATTCACCGTCTAGAATGTCTCAAATAGCTCCTTGAGAATAATTTTTTTTTTTTATAATATTTTTGTTGTTTTGTGGTGTATTATATAGTGAGTGTATTCAAACGAAACGTTACAACAATTACATTATTAGGCCTACATGATATTTACTAGTTTTTACATGTTACTAACATTATAACGTTATATCAGTTACAAGATCTCTCACTATTACTATCACTTTTATTTGAAGATCTCTCATAATATTCACTATCACTATCACTTTGATTTTATTCCGACTTGTTACTAACGTTATAACGTTATATCACGTTAAAGGATCTCTCCCATATTGGGTTGTAGAGCGCCTCTTGGCGCAATTATTTTATTATAATTATGAATAACTGCTATTAATTAAAAATAAGTGTTTTAATTTGCAAAAACTTAGGAAAGATAAATTATATGAAGAAAATAAAATCTATGATTAAAAAAAGTATATATAGTTGGAGAGAAAGCTTACCTTTCATCTTTTTAAAAACTTAATATATCTAATATTGAAATAAATCTATTATATTGTAGTTACGAATGTCCTGTAATGTGTTAAGGATTGCAAACAAGTGTTTTAGTTTTCAAAAACTTAGGAAAGGTAAATTATATGAAAAAAATTGTAAAATATATGAATAATATATATATATATATAGATATATATATATATATAATTGGAGAAATATATTCATAACAATGTAGGAAAGTCAATTTTGAGAAGCGTAGTCTTGTCCAAATTTTATAAAAAAAGTTAAGAATTAAAATCAACATTTTCCTCTTAGTGAAGCCAATCTTGCAGCAAGTATCCTTCTAAAGACGCAACAAAGTCACCACTGAGATAAAAGCTTAGCCCTTCAAACAACTTTGGTTCCTGTAATGGTTCCGACTCCAGGAAATGGAAAAATACTTTTTGAAGGTGAATATTATAGCAAAATTATTATGTAATGGAAAAAATTCCAATGTTGTGGAGAACATAATAAAATTACACAATAGTTTAAAACATTGCCAATTTGAAGCCCTTCTAGTTATATCATGCTTTCTTTTCTTTTCTGCTTCAACAGAATTGAGTTCGTATGCTTGCCTAGAATATCATAGCATCTGGGGTTGAAGCTGGCCAATTTGTCAAGAAAGCTGTGAATCAGCATAATGGAGAGTAAGCAATCTGGACATTGTTGTTATGCAGCCATGGCGGGGCCTGGCAGAAGAACGGCGAGGTCTCTGCCGAAAAGAGGGAGCATAAAAAAGCAGATATTTTCTTCTGTTAAAGCTTCGATTCTTGCATCGCTGAACAAGACGGGAACAACTTTTGCCAAAGATTCTGTGGCGGCTTCTTCCTGCAGCCCTGGAAAAGAAACGCCGACATCCTCTGCGTTGGATTTATTCCGGGATCTGAGGGCACAAATTGCAGCCCACTTTGTTAGGGTTTTGTTTGTTTACCATTTTCTTTTTCAACGAAGAGCTATTTGCTCAAAGAGCGCACGCAAAGGATTCCCACTCCCAGGGCCTACGTGCTGTTGAATTGGAGACTGGAGTTCATTTGTGCTCACTGTAGCACGACTGGGCGGTTGAATTGGAGGCGTTTGGTTCGATTCTTGCCGATTACTGTTAGTACTATATAGCGATGTCATGTAGTTGTGTGAAGATGAGGGTTTTCAAGTTTAATGAGTGTTTTTGTAGGTTAAGTATTTGGTTATTGAGGGGGAAAATGGATCTTTTCAGTGTATGTAGATTTTTAAAAGGATAAAAGCTTTTCATTTCTGATGGAAGGTCCGAGGAAAAAAAACACATTGCCAATTTACCAACTAGAATTCCTAAAATGTTTTTCCTTAGCATATGCCACACTTTTTTCTCAACTCGAGCTGGATCACTCTTTGGTCCCTAAAAGGTGCCATGGATATCATGAGTTTTTTCAAATGACTCTTCATTTACTGGATGCCCTTCTTCCATACATGCAACAACCTTTGGAATCATACTTTTATATCAAGGAGTATGACCTTTAGTCGAAGATGAATGTTTAGTAATGTGAAAGAATTGTTACAACGAATATACACCGGAAGCATTTAAGGAATGGAAGTATAGATAAGGACATTTGAATACATCGTCCAAGACTATCACATAAACTTAATGTTTATTAATATGAAAGAATTTTTAGAATGAATATACATCAGAATCATTTAAGGAAAGGAATATTACATAAGGACATTTGAAGACATCGTCCAAGACTATCATATAAACTTTAAAAAAAATTGTTTTCTCCTATTTAA
Organism: Larix kaempferi; assembly: GCA_027924585.1. NCBI lineage: Eukaryota > Viridiplantae > Streptophyta > Pinopsida > Pinales > Pinaceae > Larix > Larix kaempferi. Next base: position 44,036,434 of record BSBM01000047.1, read on the forward strand.
GTTTATTAATATGAAAGAATTTTTAGAACGAATATACATCATAAGCATTTAAGGAAAGAAAGATTACATAAGAACATTTGAAGACATCGTCCAAGACTATCATATAAACTTTAAAAAAAATTGTTTTCTCCTATAAGCACCATCTGCATCGGTAGATGATGTAACTACATGGGTCAGAGATTCCAGGTTTTTTATATTGTTGCATGAGTGAGTCTTGCAAAATTATTAAGTTGCTTTTTAATTAAAAATGAGACTTGTTGAGAACATATAACACATAGTTTTAATAGGAAAGTATATTTGAAGTTAAACTACACACACTTAAAAGGGAAAGGTTACCACGATTCAATCTTCAACCAAATCTAATCAAATAATTTTGTTGATGGAGGAGGTTTGTACAGGCCTGGGATTGTTTTCTTATGGGTTCTTGTCTCTCTCTGCGCTAGTTTGTTCCCTTATGTTTGCTAGTAGCTTTGTGGTTTTTATCCTCTGACCTGGTAGTGGCTCTATGAGCTTGTTTACCCTTTTCCCTACCCGTTGACCTTTTTCCCTTCTCCTCATTTTTGGTGGACAGACCTTGGGCCTGGAGTAAGGATTTTTTTTTCTGAGACAAGCCCAGTACCAACTAGGATAATCAAGTGGGAAGTACCTGTTTCTTTTTAAATTCCAGGGCATGTCACCTACTATCTTTTTTATTCCTCTGATCCATTTTTTTAGGGCTTTCTAGACGTCTAGTCAGGGTTTTCCGGTTTTTACTGGGTCTCTTCAGTTTACAACTTTCAGTTTATGATGGGTGTTTTCGGCATGACCCTAGCGGACTCTGGGGGTTTTCCTTCGAAAGGTGGGGCTCTGATGCCCTCTTATAGGAAAAACCCTTTGGTGACGATTGAGATTGGTTCATGGCCGGTTGAACGGGGTTCTTGTAGTCCTCAAGATGCGTCTAGGGTTTACCCCTGGAGGAAGGACTCTCTGTCAAACCCCACCTAGACGGACAAGGCTATGGAGAATCTCTCTCCTTCGCCGAAGGGGTCGGCTGTTGTTTTATTTGAAAAAACTAAGAAGGGTCATCCCCTCTGCGTCCTGGGTGAGGACATTACTTTCGATATGGTAACAACATTGAGCAAGAGGGATCTATGTAATGTCCCTTAAAATAACAAAAATTTAATTTTTTTTCCGATACTAGCTTAAACTGATAAAGAGATATGATGAATACTAATTTCATAACTGTCAAGTACTTATTGTATCGATATTTAATTCTGACTCTTTGGAATGTCTTAGCTTCAAGTATCATGGTTTGCTAATTATATGGTTCTATATTTTTGAGGAAGTATTTCTAAAATGGTTTAGATGTATAGACCATCGTATGTGTACCAATTTGTCAATGCTATAAAATGAATCTCCTTCTTACGGCTGTAAAGGTTTTAATGCATATGTATTAAAGTTTCACTGGTAATTCAGGTGACTTGGATCCTTTATTGGTGGCGGTTGATGCTCATCATGAGATACTTGGTCCTTTGAAATGGCAAGGTACCCTAACAGGGCTGCCGAGAAGTAGGGGTAAGAATTGGAGACTCTGGACTTACTTAGCATTATTGCTAACGCATCTACTTATTTTGGGTTTGCAGGTGTACTTATGAGGCATCTATCAAGAATGCCTATTCCACCCTTCTAGCCACTATTTTAAGTTGCTAGTGAGATAGCTTTGAAGTTGATACTTTTATTCTAGTCTCCATGGGGTTTACGATACTTGTGTAACATCACTATTTGTTTGAGTTTGTAATTATTTAATGGCACAATGAAGAATTTGGAGTCATTGTAATGTTTAATTGTGATCTATAGTATTGTGAAATCAAATGGTCCCTATACTATAGAGTATTGGGTCACTCTTGAATTAATGGTAGTTGGTAGTGGCATTGAATGCATCTTTGTGAATGCACATGGCCATGCTACTAGTTGTGAGGGGGTTTTACGCTAGGGTTCTATACCAACGAAGAGCATTTTTGTGGTTCGCTTTTCTTGTCTGCTATGGATGCGATGAGGGTTTCTCTGCTGACCTGAGCTGTGGCTCATGGTCAACATTCCATTGGGAAAAATAACAATGGCAACTACAATTTTGAAGGTAATACCTCTCAAGTTCAAGTTCTACATTCCTGCTCTTACATAGTAGATGTTTTGTGATATAAAATTTAGAGTCCTGACTTGTATATCATGATTGGAATGCAGGTGTTGACAAGCATTTTTCTTCTGCATGATCATTACACAACAGTGGCGATATTGGACATTGGTAAGTCCAAAATTTGCCAACTCTTAGCTCCTCCTTTCGCCCCTGTGGGGATTACTGTTGATGTATGTTTACTGGGAATTGGTGAACTTATTCGAGTTCAATGGGACAAGTTTCGAATCCCTTGAAGTCACCTTTTTGGCTGGACTATGGTGTGAATGTATCTATTGTCGTTTTGCAGACCCTAGAGGCTATTAGCACGGGGTTTGTCTATCCGGCCTCGTGTTTAACTTGGTTGAAATCTCGTTATTTGGAAACAATTCCCAAGGATGAACTGGGGTTTATATTTACAGTTTTATGTGTTTAAAGAAAATGTATTTGTATGGAACCTGAGATGCCTTGCTGTGTAATGTTTATGAGGGTTGATACCCTATCTAAAACTCTGTGTTTTATATGGATATGGGGTTTGTGTACAGTCGTAACACTATCTGCGTTCTCTATTTGAAAATGAATTCATATTTAACCCAATGAAGGGGATGTCTATATTTCTATATTTTTAAGTTGTTGTTGCTCCACTGTGTGGTCTTCTCGATTTGATGGCTTCGTGTTGTAAAATGTACAAGAGTAGAACCCCTGCTTGTTTGAAAAGAAAGATGAAGTAGAGAGAATACGTAACCCTATGGTTGTTTTGTTTATAAGTCTGAGAATCCCTGAGTTCTTATCTCTGCATTTTCTGGTTATTGAAATAGGTAGGAGACAAAAGGATCTTTAAAAGAAGTAGTGAGGATCGATCCTTGTATCAATCGTTTGTTAATTTCTCTATATTAATATCGTATATGGTTTTATGTGTAATGAGATGGGTGTGGGAAATCGTTCCCTATACCATCGTTTGGTGAAAACCTTTGTAATGTCGTGTATGAAATGGTTTGATGAATATGGTGTAACCCTTCTGTGTTTTAAATGGGAATCGTAACCCTAGCTATTATTTCGTATGACCCTTTAGAGGGTATGGGTTGCTTGTACCCAGGCTATGCTTGTGGTGTGTAGTGAAATAGCAAAGTTGGGTGGGTTTCGATCTCACGACTTGTGAAATGTTATGTTAATGAAATTTGAATGCCGTGGACTGTTTGATTTCTGAAGTGATATTTGTTGGGCTTTTAATCAAAGGTTTGGGTCGTAGAAATGAAATGTCAGAGACTAAGTTTGTAAAACGTGAGACCTGGAAATTACTTGATGCGTTTAAATCTGGGTAATGCGTTGACTGTGTGCTATCATGGTAGTGGTTGAATAAATTGTTGGTAATGAAAGATCTGGTCCATACTATAACTTGTTTCTTCTGCCTAGTACTGCAATTCGATGTTTGATAGTTTCAAAGAGTAGTGTTGCTGAAAGTATCGATGTCTGTTTGTTTCATTTCTATTTGATAATGGTTTTGAAATAGAATTACTAATAAAGTATGGAAAATAGCATGCTTAAATGGGACCCTGTACTGTGAATAAGAAATACGACTTTGACAGCAAATAGCTACCTACAACCAATAAATTATAAATACCCTAGCCTAGAAGATAATATATGTTGTCTAGCAAAGGCTAGCTTGGCTAGCCCTGCTAGACTCTCCACTAAGTTCTTGGCAGAACATCGACTTCTGATAATGAAGACAATTTGGTAATGACAACAATGCTGTAATATCTAAATTTGTAAAAGAAATATTAACTGCTCCATACCTGGCTGCTTGAGCACTTGGTCCCTTCCTGTAGAAGTCTAACCGCTTGGCACTTTAAATCTTCCCTATAACAACTTGCACACTAAATCAATAGTTAAAGTAGAGCCTGTTGTATCTTGCTGACCTGTTAGAATGTTTACCTTGGGCTGGATGACTTTGGGGCTACCATGTTCCTCCCAACCTTGACCCCTGAACTGTTTCTGGTTCTATCTAGATCCCCCCAAGCTTGGTTCCAACATGCAATGAGAGGTAGATGCCCTAGATCCACTTCTGGTCCAGTTCTAAGAATTTTTAGGTAAGGATGCTTCAGCTTCTTGGAGCATAATAGTTTTCTTGGACTACCATCAGAGAATAATAATAACCAAGAATGATAGGTAATCCCCAAAACTTGGGATCTGCCCTCTTAAATAGGGAAATCTTGTACTAGGACTATTGAAGAAATTAGTTTCTTTAAATTCAACATTTAATAATTAAAAGATATTATTTAATTAATTAACTAGTCCTCTTGAACTAGGACTTTTCCAACTGTTTGACTATAAGTCAATTTGATTTATGCTCTTTAATAATAACAATAATCATACTAATAATTATTCTTTTATTAAATATATTTCACTTAACTTATTAATACATCATTTAAAATATTAAATAATGCATAAATCGGATATACTAATTATATCCCCTAATTAAATAATAACACCTATTATTATTTAAAGCTCCTAATAATAAATAATAATAATGATAATAACAATAATAATAATAATAATAACTTGGAGGCCTTTAATCAGGTTAGTCATAAAAGACTACTGGTAGTTATCTTTTATTTAGTTATGTGTCATCACATGACACTCTTTTCTCTTTAATTTTTAGGGACATGGTCCACTTCTTTTGGACAGTCGTTGTTAGCTTGGTTAGGTACCTCTAGTCTCTCTCTTTGCATGTTGGCTTCCCTCGTTTAACATGGTAGCTCCCGCAGTAGGTGATGATGGATCAAAAGATGAATCATTTAGTCAATTAAATAAATGTGATAAAAGTGCTCTTTAGAGTCTTTCCGACTCAACACTTTGAAGCTTCATAACCGTGAGTGCTCTTCAGATCCATTTAACTCAACACTCTCACATGGGCGTTACTCTAGTGCAATTCCAGAGTCCCTGCTCAACACTAGTGCTAGAATGTGGTTGTGAGGCACATCTAGAATATTTACGTTGCCTCGGATCTGGTATTCGTTTATCAAGATTGGAGTGCTCCAGGGCTTATGCCCAACGCTCAATGTACATCGGGGCTTACTCCCAATACATCATATTTCCTCTAGATACATCAGAGCTTTTGCCCAGTACGTAGGTAATCTGTGTGTTTCTATGTCCACGATCAACACACCATATAAGTCAATTATGTCATTCACATCACTGCACAGTATGTAAGAAAAGGTCATCTTAGTATATTAGGGTTTTGTACCCTCATCAAAACATAATCAGAACATTGGGGCTTCCTTGCCCAGTATATAATCAAATAATGAAATTCAGTCAGGGTCCATGCTCGATATGCCAGTCTACAAAAGAATAGATAATATGTACTAGGGCTCATGCCCAATAATCAGAATAAATCATATGTGTTGGGGCTATGGACCAATATAACATCATAAAATAGTCAGTCCAAAATTCGGGATATTACACTCTAATTGGGAAATTTGAGTACCTTAAACCCACCAGGGCAGATTTACTGGCTTGGGTCTGACTCAAATGGAAAGGGATTGTTAACAACATCCCTCGTATCTTGATGCTCGCCAATGGGTGGTTACCCTTTTTATTTCTCTCTGAGGAGGACCGAATTGCTGTGGAGTCCAGGTACTAGGTGTTGGGGAATGACTCCTTGGTATTGGACTGTTGGAATTCATCTTTTAATCCCCGGAAGGAACTCCTTAAGCGCAGACATATTTGGGTAGTTTTACCAGATTTCCCTCAATGCTGGAATTTTAAGGGCTTCATGGAAGTTGCTAACACTATTGATCATAATACTCATTGAGGAGGAAACCCTTGTTGGGTCTGATCAAAATTCGCCAAGATTGTTAGTCAACATTGACCGTAAGGAAGGCTTACATATGGAGCTTGAGATTGTATGGGAAGGGGGCTATTTCGTTCAACCGTTGGACTATTGGCGGGTTCCATTCCGTTGTTTTCAGTGTAAGGAATTGGGCCACTGCAGGAACTAGTGCATGCGGGATCGACATATCTCCCCGAAGGTTAAGCATTCAATCATAACTTCGGAGCTGGATGGTCGGGATGATCTAGTCCAATGTCAACTCCTGCTAGACATATCATCGGCCCGTGAGTTGTTAGGTATGTTCAACAAGTTACTCCCTAATTTAACTAAGTTTATCCCTTCACAAGAGATTCTAAATTCTCTCGCCCTTAAGGACTCCTCTCTACCCACCCTCTCCCTATCTTTTGGTATTGTTCCACCTCTTATTGGGCCTAGCCAGGATTTGGAAGTGGGTTCCTTGCATGAGTACTCCCCCTCATTACCACCTGAACCTTCTGATATTGCCCTCGGGATCACTCTCTCACCCTCCTCTATCCCAGATTTCATTGATGATCCTCCCCCTGTTATTGTTCCTCCTTTTGTTGGAAATTCCTCTTTGGAGCCTCTTCCTATTTACTCAAATAAAGACTTGGGGGATAAGGAGGTCATTCCTATCCCCTCCATTATGAAAGGTAATGTTACTAGTCGTAAGCCTCGTCGACCCAAGAATCATTCAGTTGGAAACGATGGTCATCATCAGATGTTTGAGAATCCTTTTGTTTCATCTTTATTTGACAAAGGTTTGTACGGGCCACACTCGTCGGATCTTTCCCTCTCCCCCCATCTCTCGACCCTTATAGCAAGCGTTGCTACGAAATCCATTTCCCCATGTTGATTACAACCTTTAACAATCGTGGCCTTTGCAGTGGGCCGGAAATCAAGTTTTTCACTGATCGCTACAAACCATCCATTCTCCTTCTTCAAGAGACCATGCTCTCAGCCTCAGATGCCCTAAAAGTTTTCTTACGTATCAAGCCGGATTGGAGGGCCTGCACTGTGATTCTTCGGGCCTTTTGGGGGGCATCTTAATGGCTTGGAACCTTGAGGTGTCTAACCTTAGGGATTTCCATTCTTATGCAGATATTATTACTGAGGGTACTATTAAAGGTTTCGAAGGTACTATTAAAGCTTTCGGTCGTCATCTTTGTATTCTGAATGTTTATGCTCCTTACCAGAATCGTAGAAGATTTTGGGATCGAATCAATTCTAAAGGTTTATTACATGATATTGGGCCTAATCATGGCGGGTGATTTCTATTTTACCCTATTGGAAGCAAAGGTGTGGGGGCCGGGCAGGTCGTTGGATCCTCTTGCTGATTATTTTAATGATCTTTTTTATGAATCCCAGCTTTGGGATGTGGTGTCGCCCAAGCTTATTCCTTCTTGGTCGAATGGCAGGTTTGGATGTGATGGCATTGTAAAATGTCTGGATCATTTCTGCATAGCCGAAGAACTTTGCTGTTCAATTGGAAAGTACTGTTCTTGGTCTTATGCTATTGGTTTTTCTAATCATAAGGCAGTCTTGCTGCAGCTGGATTTTGATAGTAAATTGGGGGATTATCCGTTCAAATTTAACCCTATATGGCTTGAGGATTCTGAATTTGATACCTTTGTTCAGGAGACCTGGGAATCTAGTGCTAGATCCTATCTAAGTAATTCTCTTTATACTTTGACTATGAAGCTTGGTCTACTCCGGAAGGAGGTTTGTGCTTTGGAAAAGCATAAGAAATTGGTAAACGAGAAGTGTTTAATTGACCTTGATAGAGACATACAAACCTTATCACTGATGGTGGATGATAAGCTCTTTGATCCGGTTAGGATGGACATGTTGCGTACCCTAGAAGGTGAAAAGATCAGGTTCTTGGGGATACAGGAGTAAAACTGGAGGAAGAAGAGTCGTGCGACATGGATCAAGGCGGGGGACAGTAACATGAAGTTTTTTCACCATTTTGCGAATCAACACAGGCTTAATAATTCCATCTGGGAAATTGACGGTGATCAAGGACAGGTGATCCATGAACAGTCTCAGTTGAGTGATGCTGCAGTTTGACACTTCAAAGAGATTTATAGTCAGTGTTCCTCCAATGGTCTTGAAGACCAGCTGCGAATAATTAAGCTTTTTCCCCGGTTGGTTGATGAGGAAGCCTGCTTGGTCATTGTGCATCCAGTTAATGACGCTGAGGTCCTGAAAACTTTAAAACTGTTCTCTAAGGATAAATCTTTGGGGCCCGATGGCTGGACGGTCGAATTCTTCCTCCACTTTTTCCCCTTGTTGGGCTCTGAAATCACTGCGGCTATCGGGGATTCCAGAATTAAGGCAAGTATTCCTCCTAATCTCAATGCAACTTACATTACCCTCATTCCGAAGTTAGAAAAATCGGAGGGTTTTGGGGATTATCGTCCCATCTCCTTGTGTAATCTTTTGTACAAAGTTATCTCTAAAATTATTGCTGAACAGATCAAACCATTCTTGGAAATTGGCATATCTACTGAATAGTTCGAGTTCACTCCTAATTCACAACTGTTGGATGTTGTGGGTTTAGCCCAGGAGAGTTTACACTATATTAAGAAAAACAATTATGAGGCATTTGTCCTTAAGTTGGACTTGGTGAAGGCCTATGATAGGCTTGACTGGACTTATTTACGCTTCATCTTAATTCAGATCGGTCTTCCCTTGGAGATGACAAACTGGATAATGTCATGTGTCACCTCTGCTAATTATTCGATCTTGGCTATGAATGGTTCTCGATATGCTTCATTTGTGGGTGATAGAGGTTTACGGAAAGGATTCCCATTATCTCCTTATTTATTTATCTTAGCCATTGAAGGATTAAGCCTTCTTATACATGATGCTAGACGATTGGGTCACATTATTGGTATCAAAGTGGCACCTACTCACTTTCCTGTACCATTGCAAAGACTCAACTCTCATTGATCATATCGGTAACTTGTTTCCCTATCAAATGAAGGTTTTGAGCGATGGGATCAGATATCTTGGTTACTACCTGAAACCGACTAGGTACACATCTATTGATTGGGGGTGGCTCCTCAAGAACATACAGAGGAGAATTAATGGTTGGTCATTCAAATACCTCTCGTTGGGTGGTCATCTTAGGCTCTTATGCTTGGTACTCCAAAGCATCCCTGTCTTTTGGTTTTCACTCTTTATTATTCCCATGAAATTCATAACGGCCATTAGAAAACTATTCACTGGTTTTCTTTGGAATGGTGTTGATGGTTCTCACAAATGGCACTTATATTCTTGGGAATCCTTTGCTCATCCTAAGCTTTTTAATGGTTGGGGAATTAAATATACCAGGTCTTTCAATTTATCTCTCTATGTGAAGTCTTGTTGGAGGAGCTTACATGATTCTGGTCTTTGGGGGAAAGTCATTAAAGAAAAATATCTTGGCAGACTTTTGCTTCCCCTGTGGCTCCGGAATGGTAAGTTGAAAACCCAAGGATCATATATTTGGAGGAGTTTCATGATGACCTTCCCTATTATCAATTCTAGAATTTGCTGGAAGGTGAGAAGGGGTACCCAGGTTTTTGTGGGATTGGACTTGATTGCTGGTCTTGGGGAGGATTTTCGACTTGCTAATGAGATTATCTCTTAGCTTCATGAATGAAACATCTTCGCCTTAATACAGGCTTGCAGACACCAGGAGTTGGATAGCCTCTATTGGCTTTCGGCTGATGAGCTGGTCTTGGAACCACATCTTCGGAATTTATGGGATGGTTTTGTTTTAAATCTCATTCATGCAGGCATTTCCCTTTCTCAGGAGGAAGATGTTATTTGTTGGGGGTTCAATGAACAGACTGGAAAGCTCACTTCCCAATTGGCTTATTCTCGTCTTATGGAAGAAGAATTCAGTGACTGGTGGCAGAGACAGTATGCTTCGATTTGGAATGTTGAGTTCTCTCTAAAAATTCAATGTTTCATGTGGCTTGCCATTAATAATAAGGTTCTAACCTGGAACAATACTTGCAAATGTGGAATCCACGGTCCGGGGGTCTGCGCATTGTGCCAAAGGGATGGGGAGGATGTGGATCACCTTTTTGGTCGATGCATTTTATTTAAAAAGCTGTGGGCCTGTCTCCAAGTCTCTTTAAGTTTTCATTTTTCCTGGACCGACAGATCTTTTGCTGAAAATTTTCATTTGTGGACAGCGTTCCATGTCTTTGACCCTGCCCTGTTATATGTTGCGATTTGGGAATTCTGGAAAGTTCATAACCGTCTCATTTTCCAAGGAGAGCTCACTTCTATTTCTCTGCTTTGTGCTAGAATTGTTGGTTACTTCCATCCACTCAGCAATTCTCTAGTTAAGGCCCCTCGAAAAGTGGTTCAGCATGAGGAAAAAGAGTATTACTTTCCGATTGGATATTTCAACGGTGCTTCCGAGGGGGATTTATGTGGAGCTGGCATGCTCTTAAAATTTTATCAGAATCAGTTTTATTAGTTATATTGGGAGCAGGCAAAGGTTCAAATACTAGGTCGGAACTTTTAGCATTGTCGGGACTCCTTTTTTTGGCTAAGTCTTTGGGTCTTTCTTCATTGAATATATTTGGAGATTCACTTGTTATCATCTCCTAGGCCAAGGGGGAACATTTTCTTTCCTCTATTCAACTGAGTGGTTGGTTAAATCGTGTGCATACTCTCATCGGCTGGTTCACTGAAATTAACTTTTTCCACATCTACAGAGAATTCAATTTCAAGGCTGATAAGCTCCCCAAGCTTGCCCTCGAAGATATGGATGGTACCATCGTTGTCAAGGATTTTAGGGATGGTTCTCTTTGGGAGATGTATTACCTATATTATGTTTGATGTTGGCTCTGGACGTTTATGTTTTGATTATTTGTCTTATGATGAAGAACTCTATGACCCTATAACCCTGTATGAAATATTTTCTATATAACATTCTTTGATCAGACTTTACATATTTTTGTATGTACAAGCAGCTCACCTTACTTGGTATCTTTGGATACAACTTTTGTTTAATAAAAGTTGTTCTTTTCGTATGGAAAAAAACAGAAAAGAGAAAACACATTTAATACCTTATGAGCATAATCCAATGCAAAAGCACACCAAACCCATTTTCATTGATTTTTAAGCGGCTATGTTCATGCCTTAATTTCCTGGAAACCTTCATCAGCTTGCCGTCAACCTGGGATTTCAAGTCGCCTCTGAAAATGTTGAATGGGTAAAAAAGACAAATAAGTGAAATCCAATAAAGTAATGAGATTTAAAAATCAAATACTCACACAACTTCAAAAAAATATTTACAATATCGAGAAGCTCTCCAAGACTCATTTTAAATTAAATGTTCTTGGAACTGTTAATGAATTCCTTTCAAAACCCAAGTATCACTTGTAAAATACTCCAGCCATAGTTTGGACAATTGGACAACGTGTAAGTAACACTTGTAAAATACTCCAGTGGCCCCGTACTACACTTAATGATAATGCCGGGCACGTAGGATGGGGACATATGCAGGATATTTGTCAATGCATGTTAATTCCAATGGTTTAGGAGGTTGAGCGCCTTTGCTACTCTCTCCAATGGAAGTATTTCTCTCAACCCGTGCCAGATATCTCTATACTACCTTTGTCGAATTTTAGTTTTCATTAGAATTTTTCCAAAATCGAACAAGTTTGGCAAGGAAAAAAAGAGGATCAACGCACAGCATGAGTAGGTATGGACAATGGCGCATCAAAGCCATGGAATGTCGGATCCAAAAGGAAATATATGTTGACGGATTTCATACACTCAAGCCATTTTTAGTACTATACTAATCCTACAATTTTTTAGTTTTTCTATCAATGCATGAAGTATTATAAAGTATTATAATCATGAATTGCATTGATCAACAAATTAGATCAGTGATACAATGACAATAATAGTCTGAAATTTTGCTCTCATGAATTGCATCCATGAATATTGCTATGGCCATGGAAGGTTTTCAGGCAAGTAAGGCTTGAACATGGCCGCTGGAACATCAATGCAAATGGGTTTTGTGTGGTTCTGCATTGGATTCTGCTCAGAAGGTATTAAATGTGTTTTCCCTTTAAGTGTGTGCATTTTAACTTCAAATCTACTTGCCTGAGAGCTTACCATGTATTATCGAATATTGCTATGGTCATTGATCTATATATTTTTTTCTCTCTATCAATAATACAAAATCAAAATCAGTGATACAAAATCTAAAAGAGTACCTAGAAGGACGAACGTTTTTCCATGCTGGATAATTGTGTCTCCAGATGTACATAGCAATTGGATTTGTATTTGGTCTTGATACCTCTACTATGAATTCAAGGTAGACGACTGGAGCATCTGCCAGAACTAAAACTCAAAATGAAAAGAATAGGTGGCTATACAACGCTCTCCAAGATCAGACTGTTGTGTTGTGCAACCAGCAAGCAGAAGACAAAGGCTGCGGAGATCGTAGCGGTGGCTGTGACAAAGGCGGTGAAGACGGTAGCATTGGCTGTAACAAAGGTGGTGGTGGTATGGCTGTGATTGTCAGTGCGGTGGATATTATGGTGGTGGCTGCATTGGTACATCAACAACCGCCATAGTTACTGTGCTATTATTAGTTTATTACAGAGTTTATTGGCAGTCCCCACAGTCATGTTGCTATTAATACAGAGTTTATCAATGGTGGAAGGTATAACAATGCTTTGTTTTTTGCTATTAATACAGAGTTTATCAGTGACAGCAAGTATAATATGTTTTGTTTTAAATGAATGAATTAGCATTTAACAACACATCAAAAATTATACAACAATTGTTTTAATAAAACATTTTGACATATCAAGTTGATCAGGGGCCTCCTAAGCTACGCTTATGATATAACACCATTATTCTTATGAAGACATATTATCTTTGAAAATTCTCAGGTGAAAAAAAAAAAAATTTCTAAGAATGTTGAGTAAACAAATATCAATAAAAAAAATATACAATTTTGTGTTTTCCTCTTCTTCAAGTTAACCATATATCGTTACCATGTGAGAGCATGAGGACGAAGTAAATAAGAGTTATCAATAGTTGTGAAAATGAGGAGAAGTTTCAACTTTTAAAAATAAAATAATAGTTGATTGAGTGATATCCTTTACTCTACTATCTAAAACAAACTTTAAGTATCACCATTCCAATATATATTGGAAAACCAGAATGACAATCTATGGGAATGGGATTACACTAAGTATATCAATGCTGGACCTTTATTGGAAAGCCAGAATGACAATCTATGGGAATGGGATTACACTGAGTATATCAATGCTTGAACCTTTGAATGGATGTATTGTATAATTTATTGTTGCATAAATTTTAGGGTTCACACTATTTATAAATGTGTGAGATGAATTATGTATAAAATTCAAGGTTTACATTTGTTGTTGTTAAATTTAAATCGATTTAACCTTTTCTTTTTACATGACAATTGAACTGTTTTTCCAAATCTTAACCATGGATAAAGTACAAAGTACAAGGATAAGATGGTTCTATCTTGATTTACTTAATTATGAAGCATGTTACTTTGAGACATATATTTTTAGTGAAAAACTTAAAATTACAAAACTAATTTCAATATTGAGATATAAATTACAATCATTATACCATTTCATTGTTTGTTACATTTATTTCAATATGTATCTAACATCTATTTCTATGTTTGTGTATTGGTTTTAGTGCTTTTTGTATTGATTTCAAGATATTTTATTTTTATGCATTGATTTTAGTGTTTTGTATATTAATTTCAATGTCCTTTCATAATAAGAAAATGGATGATTTACACTAGAAGAAATCTATTTTAATATTTTTGCATTACCTTCATGCTTTGATTTTAGTTTTAATATTTTTGCATTACCTTCATGCTTTGATTTTAGTTTTTTGTGCATTGATTTCAATGTCCTCTCGTAATGAGAAAATAGATGATATACAATATAAAAAAAAAATTACTTCAATGTTTGTGCATCTGTTTCAATGTTTTATGCATGATATCATATATTTGATAAATGGTTTTAGTTATAATACCCTCCCATGGTGAGAAAATGAATGATGCATATGTTGAAGATGTAAGAAAACAAACAATAAAATCATGTGTTAGGTGACAAAGAGAGAAAATAGAAGAAATCATTTATAAATGAAAGATTAAACAAAACAAAAAAGTGAGGCTAAATAACTAAGAGATAAGTGATTTACAAGGCTCACTTTTAATTACCTTATAAGAAGAGATAAAGCATGTCAAAATATATCCATACATTAAAAGAGTTTCATTGAAATAAATTTGTTAGCAAAAACTGGTATATCTTTTCTTGAAAACTCGAAATCAATTATATCAATAGGTGATTTGGAACATTTGCCACCTATTATGGAGAAAATTTTATATGCATCTAAAGTTCTTGCAAAAGAATTATGGAACTTATTAATATTAAAGCTACATTAATATTGAGAAACACGAGAGACATGGTATGACATTTACTACAACATATTCAATTATGGAACTTATTAATATCAACATTGAAGAAAGCTATGTATTAATATTGAGAAGCACGAGAGACATGGTACGACATTTACTACAACATATCCAGTTAAAGGTTTGAATTGTCTTAGCTTTCAATCTCTCTTTCATATGATCAATTTCAAAAGATGGCAAATCTAATATTTGTCACTATACTAAAAGTTAAAGAAGATAAATTAGAATGGATCATTCTTTAATATATCTATTTTTTATTTTTTTTTCATATTTATCATAATCATTTCTTACTATTCACATTTAATATTATTATGAATAAATTTGAAGTGGCCTTCTTCCCAGTACTCTCTATATTATAAATGATACTTAATCAATTTCAAATGATCATATTTATCTCAAACATATACAGGTATATATAATGGTAACCAACTATAATTTCACCAGACCCTTTTACTGCCACTTTAATGGTAACCAACTATATATATAACAGGTATATATTTAGTGTTTGTAATATAAGTGGTATGATATATTTACTACCACTTTTTTATAAAGTGATTTGTTAACTCACCCAAACCTAAATTAATTTAAAAGATTGGCTATATATATATATAGATTTAACCAAAATAGAGACGCCCATTTGCATTTTCTGTTTTAATAATTGTGTGATATAAATCAACCGACTTTCCTACTTGTATTATTAATATAAAATGTAGCATGTGACTTGACAAATTGTATTACATACCTGTAACCGTTGAGAAAGGCAGAGAAAAAGCATATTTTATTTATAAAAAATATTCAAGTGACAAGACCTAAAATCCATTATCAACCATTTGAAATTTATAGAAGAATACAAAATACTACTGGAGAGTTTTACATACAAATCTCAAGAAAAGAAAGATACTAATATCTTCGTTTCCATTATCCCACCCGTCCTTTCGAAAATTGCTTTGCAGTATCGTGATTGAATGAATCTCTGAACTCTTCCGTTCTTGTGAACAAACTCCTTTGAAAATAATGAATGAGTGAAAATGTGACTCGGAAAAAACTCTTCGATTCTTTCAACAATCTCCTTTAAAAATAGTGAATGATCGAAAGTATGACAACTTGTTATGTGATAGTTGTTCAACAGATTGCGTCAACTGAGGCCGATAATATGATTCCACGTTTTCATATTCGTTATTTTATTTTAAAAACAAGAATTCAATCAACTTACATCATGTGTAAAAACAAGAATTCAATCAACTTACAATGTCAGTGAATTTTGGAAGAGTTTATTTATTCTAGGATTTGGACTTTCCATCTGTAAATCTTTTTTGGTAAAATTCAAATTTGGAAATGTTCAAATTATGTTTTTGAATTCATAAAGGTATTCTATAACATTCACATTATGTAATTTTCATAACTAATAAATATATGTGATTCTAAGATTATGTCCCACATTTTGCTTACAGATATATCATAAAAATTCTGTGTAACCAATTTGTAAACCAATACTCTTAAGGGTATGAATGACAATGTTTGGAAGTAAGTACAAAGTGGCTTAAATTCAAGAGCCATTTTGAAGATAAGTTCTTAAGCAAGATTGTTAGAAATAGTAATTACTCCGGTTAGTGTTAGCTTTAGCTTTTTGCTTTAGTTCTATTTAGAAGTTGAGTTGAGTTGAGTTAATAAAGCATGCATGCAAAAGTTAAGTTAGATTTTTAGGTTTTCAGTGAATGTTTAAATATATCTTCAGAGTTTGATTGTAATTGCATTCTGTTATTTTTCGTTTATCAATAAAGATTGAAGAGCCATAGCTCATTCTGCATAATTTTTGTGTTTTATTCTGCCTCCAACCTTCAAATCGATATCTTTGAAAGTACAAAAAAAAAATAACTTCAAAGAAAATTTGTAGAAATTTTCTGTGCCTATCACATACAAGAGAGAGAGATAATTTATTGCACACTTGCGAAATAAAATAAAAGAGAGAGCGATAATTTATTGCACACTTGCGAAATAAAATAAAAAAATGTGAAAATTTTTGCACCCCCACCATACTATAAGGACCAAATTTTTTTAGAGTTTTTCGCTCCTTATCACACTTCAAAGGAGCGAAAGTTTCTTAGATTATCGCGCCCATATCCTTACTAGAAAAGCGAAAATCTGTGTCCAAAAAAATCCACTTGAACCTTTTTTTTCATTCGAGACTTTTAATTCATGGTTTAAACTCATGCTTTAAGATCATGTGAATCAGTCCACGTGAGTATTGGACTTTGAAATTAAAAAAAAAAAACCTCTTTGGAGTGTTATTTAAAAGTTTAAAAAAAAATTATGTATAATTAAAGTTTTTTATTATAAAAGCTTTTGTAGAAGGGTGACGTCGAATATTTTTAAGAGAATAGAGAGTTGATCATCAAAGTACAAGTGACTAGGAAAATGATATATCCACTAGTCATGAATTGTAGTAGTAAGGTAAGTATTTTTGCTAACAAAGACACATGCATGGATGATTATTGGTTATGGCATTTCACATATATGTACATCTTCACATATATGTACAACTCACATCCAACTATCATTCAGGGACACATGTAAAAGTAGTCAGGGTTATAAAAACCAAATGGAGTAATAGAACTACATTCTATCAACTCACATATGTGTATTTTAGCTTTCTTTGGGCCAACACACACTTTGCCAGTTCAGGACAACAATATGAAAAGTCGACCCCCCTAAAGCTAAGTTTTGCAATGCATCCCACTAAAAGAAAGACTAGATTTGAAAGTCGTCTGAAAAAAAAGTTGTCTAGCCATGTCACTACTAGAGGAAGGGCACCTCTAATGTAACTATAATGTCCAGAGTCGAATAGAACTGATGACTCATTCATCTGGAATTTCGTTTCCATTTTCTTGTGAGTTGCAACTTGCATCCAATGCCATTCAATGACACAATAAAATTACTCACATGATCATAAAAACCAAACAAAGTAGTGACATTGCATTTCTTCAAACCTTGCATGTGTATTTTGACATTTAGAGGCCACACACTCTTCATCGATATTTAGGGTCCTTTCTATAGTCCAAGTGGGTAAGAAATGTTACATCTATAATGCATATCAACTAAAAATATATGAAAAAATATAAAATAGATTAATAAATAAAATTAAAAAAAAAAGTATTAAATTAGAAATACAATTACTAAATACATCCATATTAAATTTTAACCCTAATATTAAAGAGATTGTTTACTTGTCCCCATTCAATATAATAAATTAAATAGAGCCATGAAAAATGTGACCTCACTGAAAACTAAAAAATTAAAAAATGAGCATTATAATAAAATAAACTAACATAAATATATCTTAACTTTGAACCTAACTTTGAACCTATAATAATAAAAAAGTATCAAACTATCTTAAAAAATAAAAAATGAGCATTATAATAAAATAAACTAACATAAATATATCTAAACCTATAATTGTAAAAAATATCAAATTATTTAAAGTGCAAACTTTTCTTAAAATAAAAAATTTGATAAAATATTTACATTCAAAAGATGTGATCTCTCTTAACACTTAATAGTTCCAAAATTAAAATGGATTTCTACCAACTCCTATAAATAAATAAATAAAACAATTTTAAATACTAAAATTTAAATAACTCTAAAACTCTACCATGTCAAGTGTATAAGTTATTTAATTTTTTTATATTAAAAAATATTATATACCAATTTTTAATAAAGCGTGAATCTTCCAATGCATAGATCGATGTGGAATCGACTTTCCAATTGATCAGCTATTTGCTAGTTTTCTATTAATTATGAAACCTAATATGCAACATGTGAGTAGAGAAAGTTGATTCTTTTAATTTCTATATATTTTTAATGAAATAAAGAAACAGATTTTCAACTTGGATGGCAGCCTTACTTTTATTTTTAATTTTTAATTAATGAAATAAGTAATAAAAAACATATTTTCAATTCTGGATGGCATCAAGGCAGATTTACACTTCTGTAAAAAGCAATGTTACAGTAAATATAATATATACCATTACCATTCAATCTGATGTCAGAATATATCGCTTTCAAGTTGGCCTTTCGGCGGCCGTTCGATTCCCGTCGGTGGATGACTGGTCAGGGCCGGGATCGGTGACGTCAGTTAGTTTCCACGTTCACATCGCATTCTCAATTCCCAATCAACCGATGAGCTGTCCCCGTAGTTAATGAAATAAGTAATAAAAAACATATTTTCAATTCTGGATGGCATCAAGGCAGATTTACACTTCTGTAAAAAGCAATGTTACAGTAAATATACCTAATATATACCATTACCATTCAATCTGATGTCAGAATATATCGCTGTCAAGTTGGCCTTTCGGCGGCTGTTCGATTCCCGTCGGTGGATGACTGGTCAGGGCCGGGATCGGTGACGTCAGTTACTTTCCACGTTCACATCGCATTCTCAATTCCCAATCAACCGATGAGCTGTCCCCGTAATTTTTTATTTTTTATTCTTTTTCCAACAAACGAGTGCACATGATAGATTTACTAGCAAACGGAAACGTTATTGTCAAATTTTAGAGCGATTGGTAATGCCAAACAATGACGTCAATTAAGAAGACTTTTGTTAATCTTACGACGATAAGGAAGTGATATATCAATTTTTATGAATCAATTTGATTTTACAATCCTTTTTTGGCAAGGAAATTAAGTGAGGGAATCAAATTGATTTAAATGGAATTAAATGGAATGATATAGTATATAATAATATGTTTTATTAGGTTGTTTATGCAGTAAAGCATTTGGTAATGAGTAATTGAGATGACAAATTGTAAATGAAAGACAATAAGTAATGACTTTTTTTTAATATAGTTAAAAAATATATTTATATTTCAATAAAAAATATAAAAATAATAATACAAATTTATTATATGAATCATCCTTTATAATAAACCATAATAAACCATTCAACTTTCACAATAAAGACATAAACAAAAATAAAAATAAAACTAGCAAAGAAAACCTAACAACTATTCAAATAATTTCATCGAAACCCTGAAAGATCTAAAACTATGTAATGAGAGTTTGAATGAACATTCTCATTTATAACTAGAATTGATTTTGGTGGTCACAACTTTCCTATTTCTCAAAGAATTAGCATCCACATTGCTTATGCACATAGTATTGAGGTTTCTTTCTGTTATATTTATAGATGCTATTGAAACATGGACTCTAACAATGATAGTAAACCATTCAAGAGATTATTTGCACATAGGAAACAATACAAAGCCCTCAAATTTGTGGAAAAGACGTAAGAAATCCTAAAGATGTAAATTCCGTCATTCAAGGCCACATGACTTGAATGAAAGTTATACAGCTCATGCAACAAAAGGAAGTTTTGAACCACTACATAGGTTCTTAGAGGCCATTTTAGCCTCTAACTAGGGTATGAGTAAATAGTTTGTTCACCAAGGTCATAGGAAAACATTACAAGGTTTTTCTATAGTAAAAATGATTCTTGAAATACTTCTAATGATTCAAATATGTTTTTATGGTTCATAGACCATACATAGTTTTATGATGTTTTTATGGTTCATAGAACGTACATAGTTTTGAGCCATGGTAAAACTATGTTCATGGGTTAACACATTTGTAAATGGAAAAAAAATCCATTTTGCTAAATTTTTTGTAAATTCATTCTTATTAAGATGGTAACATAAAGATATATATATATATATATATAAATACAATTGTATTATATTTATATATTTATGTATAAAAATTTAATATATTTATATTTCAAATTAGATGCTTTTAACTCTCAATTAAACTAATCATATAAATATATTGCCATCTTTCATGAAAGCTACCGTTAAATTATTAAATTAGTATGACCCCTTAACAAATTAAGTGCCAAGAATTGTCGATACGAATTACATGCATGTAATATATATATATATATATATAGTTTTGATTATTTCAAATTTAGAACGATGCCTATAAAATAAATCTTGACTTTACACTTGTTTCATCTTCCTGCAATCTAGGAAGATGACCCTTCCTCATCCACCCCAAATGGTAAAATATAAACACCTACCATGTAAATATAGTAACACAACTACTTAAGTTGTGGTAGGCCACAAGTTGAGTGCCACGAACAGGTTACATGTTACTTGTTCTCCATGCATAGTTGTAATCACCAGTTGTCTATGTCTTAGCTATTTGTTATCACCGACCTTCTTCTAGTTAAACGGGTTGTCTCCCACAAGCTGCTCATCCTCCATGCATCAATTATGAGTTATCCATGCATCAACTCCATGCATTAGCTACTAGTTATTATATATATATATATATATATATATATATTATAACTGTTTATTTCGAATTTGGAACGACACCTATAAAATCAATTTGGATAGTACACTTGCCTCATCTTCCTACAATTTAGGGAAAGCATACTTGCTAGTCCACCCCAAATTCTAAACTAGCACAACCACTTAACTTGTGACCAGATCGATAGGTCACAAGTTAAGTGTTGTACAAACTGCCTGTTGTCCCTGTATTGACTACTAGCTATTCATACATCTACATTTAACATTTGGAATGACTACCATAAAATCAATCTTGACACTACAATTGTCCCATCCTCATGTAATCTAGGAAAAGCATAGACACTAATCCACCCCAAATTTTAAGATATAAACACCTATAAATATAAAAATATAAATACTTATAAATATAAAAATAAAATATTTCATGTTCAACATTACCTACTTCTTCACCTATTTTGCATGAAGCAAGACATATCCATGGTTCAATTGTTTTACATGAACCATGATGGATTCGTGGTTGGCGGCCTGTAGTTTTTTGTTACTGTTGTCATTTAAGTGGTTACTTCTTCTAAATAAATGATTTGACCTCTACTTTTAGGAGCAAAATAGACGTGCACCAATTTACATTTTGGACTTATGTTTAACTTTATCGATGCTCCTTTTGATATTAATTATTAATAAAATATAACATGTAACAAGTTGGTTGACCAAATGTATTCATCCTATGTAATGGAGAAAGACAGAGAGAAAGGCAATTTTGCTCATCTGTTTTATTTATTGAAAAAACAAATCAATTGACTAAAAAACATATAAAATATTACTAAAAGTATTTTATTTACAGACATTATATCACACCAATAATATAGTAATATTTTATTTTCAGATTATCCATTCATACCTTGCATTGTATGCTCGTGTACCAATTCTTTCACTCTTTCAACGATCTCCTTAGAAAATATTGAATGATTGAGACTTTGACAAGGAATAATATGATGATTCTTCGAGAGATTGGGTCCTCTATACTTAATACTCAATTCAAATTCAATTTGAGTATAATTCATTTTCTACCAACGTCGTTCTCATATTTCAACATTGATAAAGTGCCGATTCTATGAGCCTGCCGCCGCGGATAATAGTCGTAGTCTAAAATTTCTATGATTTCTATTATTTCTATTAGTAATGGTGTTTTTGGTTAGATTTTTAGAAAATCTGGTAGAAATTTTGTAAAATTGATGTTAAATTTACAAATTTTAAGTGTCCTAGAGTTTTTGACTATGTTAAATTCATTTCTGACTTCAAAAAGCTGATTAAAACACTGCTTAGTTTAGATTTTAAAAACACAATTTCACAAAAGAAAAATTAACATCTTGTAAAAATCATCGAATTTTTAAACAACTTTTTGGATAATATGATCCCACGTTTTCATATTCCTAATTGTAAAATTAACAATTCAAATCAACTTACAGTCCAATATTTGAATCCTTTTCAAAGTAAAACATAAGAGATTTCAAAATGAAGAATAAAATATGTGAATCAATAACAAGATTAATAGTTAAAGAAAGTTCAACAAATCATGAGGTGAAATAACAATATCATCTAAAATCATGAAATGCATCCATGTCCAAAAATAAAACCTCTTCTGAGTCAAGCTTTCAAGAATGGAAAAAAATGAATCCTTCCGATGAGAATGACATTAATCTTGGAAACTACATGCAATCTAATACTAAGAAGACATTAATCTTGAAAAATACGTGCAATCTAATACTAAGAGCCTACCCATGATAATGAAATGAATCAAGAAGAGATTTGTTAATGTCGGTTAAAATTAAATATTTGTAATACATATAAGATTAAGTGTTGATATATTAATTTTAAAGCATTTATTTGGTAAAGTTAAATGTAAGTTGGGTTATGGTTTAGTTAATTTTAGTTAATAGTTTGGAAAGTTTAAATCATGAATGTGTAGAGTTTTTGTTTATGATAACCATGAAACTAAAATGGTTTAAGTAGATTTTATGGAATATTATAGTATATAACTTAAGTTAATATACATGTTACAAGTTTAAATTACAATTTAGGAAAAATATTATTAATTTCTATAATAGAATAAGAAGAAACATGTATTCATTAATCTTTATTTGTTTAGTTGGTGTTCTATTTTATTTGGTGATTGGTGTAATTAGGCTTTCTCAATATTTAGAGATGTATTCATTAATCTTTATTTGTTTAGTTGGCGTTCTATTTTATTTGGTGATTGGTGTAATTGGGTTTTCTCAATATTTAGAGAGATTTGATATTTTATATGAATTACAATTATATATATATTTTTTAGAAAATTAAATGTAAGGAATATTTTTTCATGAGGTTGGTTTATTGACTTCTTTCTCTTCTATTCTATATTGTGAGGTTAAGTTTTCTATAATAAATTTTTTAAACCCAAGTCATTTAATTAAAGAAGGTAACATATAGTTGGAGCATAAACAACTAAGCATAGAGAACAATTAATAGATAACTTGTTCATGGCACTTAACTTGTGATTTATCATCAGACATAAGTTAAGTGATTGTGAACTAGTATATAATTGTTTATTTCCAATTTGGAACAACAACCATAAAATTAATTGTCTAATCCGCATATAATCTAACAAACCACTCCAAATTCTAAATTAAAAACACATTGTCATATATTTATATAAATCCAAAAATAGATATACTAGAACTTTGAAAAATATTTTTTAGTAACCAAACAAGGTTACCTTGAAGTGCCGATTATATAATATCGATCAAACATGCAACAATCATAATATGACAACACAAAGAATGATCGACATTTACCCAAAAAGGAAATTCAAAATCTTCATCTATGATAAACATAAAGTATTATTTTTCGAAGCTTTTAATAGTTGCTTACTCTAAGTGAGTTTTTGTGAGGCCCCATAGTTATCTCACTACTTGTAAACTTCAACATAGTAAGTAAATGGTAACTAAAATAATAATATCATTTGAGTGGAAAGAATACGGAAAACATACCGATTATTCAAATAGGAGATTGGTAGAGATCCTAACTTCAACTTAAATTATAAGAAATAATGTAGGAAAGAGACATGTATATTAATATCAAATTAAGAAAATAATATTAAGTTTTTTGGAATATAATAAGAGATATAAATGATTGAAATTATCAAATGTCAGATGATGTTTAGATATTATTAAGAATATTTTAGTATCAATTAATATTATGAGGCAGTGCATTAATGAGAGTCTTTTGTATTACTCAACTTATATGTGAGATTAAATGTAAAAAATTGAATTATATTTCTGAATATATAAATTTTATCTATTAAATTTTTTTATAATTATCTCAAGTTTGATTTATTCTAATATGTACTTTTCTTTTGGCAAATGATAAAGTATATGTCTTGTGAGTGCAATCTTTGAGTGCCTACATGATGGAATCAATTTACAAAAACTAGTAGATATATAGAGAACATATAGTATTAGTGTGGCACTATTTTTCAAAAATAAATTTATATATTTATATATTTTTTAATTATTTAAATCAAAACTTGAAAACAGTAAGCCAAGTATGGGCATAGCTTTTGAAGGTCTTAATGCAATGATCATAAAATTGTTTTTTTATAGCATATAGAGATAGGTATCTATATACAATTTTTTTTTAAATGCTTAAGAATTATAGAAGAAGCATTAAAACAATATTTTTTTGAGTTTTAATGAGTAATCACACAAGAAAAATAAAAAAACTAATATTATAAAAAAAATTACATATTTAGAATGTGAAAAAAATGCTATTTAAACCTAAAATTTCATAAAAAAAAAAAAATTGTTTATAACATATAATAACAAGTGGTAAAATACAAAAAATGAAAAATACTAATAAATATAATAAAAAATATTTTTTTTAACAAAAAAAATCTTAACTTTGTATTTAAAGAATCACTTTCTTCATCATCAAATACAATCATAAAGACACCCATCTACAACATCCTTACTTCAGAAAAACTATCGATAAACTTTTATACAGAAATCAATGAGCTTCCCCGTTCATAAACTTTATCAAAATAAAACATAAACAAAGATTATCGTAATAAAAAAAACTAATAAAGAGTATATTATTATAATCACAACAACTAATATTAACTATTTGTTTACACGTTTTACATAAACTATGAGAAAAAGAGTCATGGTTGGAAGCCTGTGATAATTGGTATTCAAATAGTCTTGCTTTTTCGGTTATTTGTTCCCTAGATTCGGTTATAAAAAATCGATGGAATCATAGTTCTACCTTATTTACTGCGGAACTATAGCATATAAAT
Organism: Larix kaempferi; assembly: GCA_027924585.1. Classification (NCBI taxonomy): domain Eukaryota; kingdom Viridiplantae; phylum Streptophyta; class Pinopsida; order Pinales; family Pinaceae; genus Larix; species Larix kaempferi. Next base: position 44,061,562 of record BSBM01000047.1, read on the forward strand.
TTTCTGTCACCAACACAAAACGATTTAAGTATCAATTATCACAAACCATGATTAGACTTTAATAAAACAATGTTATCATATAAAATTACATGAATTATGATATATTCATGGCTAACCCATCTCTCTACATAATCTATTATTTATATATATATATATATATATATATATATATATATATATATATATATATATATATATCTCACTTACTTGAGCAAATTGCTTTGTAACACTCGTATTTGATTGAATCGACTCATAGCGAACTCTTCCATTCTTTCAACACTATATTTTGCAAATAATGAATGATTGACACTATTATGACAAGGAATAATATTATAATTGTTAAGAGATTCAGTTTATTTAATACTCAACCAATTGACTATATTTCGTTTTCTATGGTCGTCGTTCACATATTTCACAATCGGAAAGTCAAGCCCGCCGCCGCAGATAATACGATCACACGTTTTCATATTATGCTGGTAGAAAAAGCGACAATCCAGTCAAAGATATTTAGGGTTACTTATCATTCTTATTTGTATATATCATGTAGACTTGTGAAATACAAAATTAAAATTAATATAAATTTATAAAGAAGGATCTAAAAAGATAAAAAATTATATACCTACAAAATTAAATCTTTCATCTAAATTTAACATAGATCTTACATAGAATACATTATATTCTAATACACAAACAATTCTAATGATACAACTTATAGATTAGGTTGGACGATGACCTTTATTTTTCACGTTCACATCTCGATTCGGTCAATGAACACATCTTCTCGTGCATAAAAGAGTGACAGAATTTTATTTTTCTAAGAAAACGATGGATTTACTATCAAACCCAAACGTTGTTGTCAAATTCTAGATTCTTTTTAATCACATATTTCGTGCCATCACCAAAGCTAAATAATGATGTGAATGAAAGTAGAGTTGGTTAATGTTTTAATTTTATTTTGAGACAGGTTAGTAGTGTATAAGTAAACTGTTGGATTTTGCTCCTTTCCTGGGTTATTCTTATAAGAGGGATTCTGTTTAAATTGTGAAATATTGTCAGTATATTAAAAGCATTCGGTGAGTTAGTCGATAGTGTCGTTATGTACCAAGAAAACTTTGTAGATATGTATCAATAGGAGGAGGGTAGGATCTTGATCTATATCCTGTCGAACACTTCGATGTATATTTATATACTCTACTTTAATGAAAATGGGAAGATATAATATTGATTATGCTAAATGGACATGATCTATGAAAAAATCGATCTTATTATATACTCTTTTATGAGTTGATTTAGTTTATGTATAAAACTATTTAACTTTCCTATTAGGAATAAGTTTAATGATTATAATGTTCTAGCAAGAGGGTAAGGTGTTATAATGACTTCTTAGTTGTTAGAATAAGTTTAGTTCATATAATTACTATGTGGAACTTGTCAATTGTGGATATTGATGTATAATGTTTTATTTTACATAATTAGTAAATGATGCAGGAGCATCGGGACCTAGGCAGATCAGTCGAAGTTGATCGACATAAGGGGGCCGACTAGTGGGAGTGCCGATGACCACTGGTGCGGAGAGCAGGCTGACTTGTTAAAGTCAACAAGTCAAGCAGAAATAGTTGGTATGCGACCGGCTAGAGCAATGCAACGGATGTTGTGTTGAGTCGAGAACTGACAGATGATGGTTGATAGACGACAAGTGGAGTAAGACGTTGGGTAGTTGACAAGTGGTCGAGCTACGGCGCGACAAGTTTGGCGGAGGAAGGGGAGGACTGGCGAATCGTAGGAGATAAGAAGTAAGTTGACAAGAAGGTCGAGATGTGACCGACTACTGTAGCAGGGTCGGAAGGGCAGAAAGTCAAGAAAACTGTACCTGGTAGTCGTTCGGGGTTGCTGAGGAAGTTAATACAGCTATTGCGAGTAGGTGAAGGACATGACAGGTGTCGTCATGGACAAAGGTTGTGTAGCACGGCTGGGAGCTGATAGTTGTAGGTCTGTAGGATTTGGAAGGATCGACGGACAGGAGGATGCGTGTCTCCGGGATTGCAGTAATCTCGGGAACAACAGCCGCAAGGTAGAAGACAATGGAGAGGAATCAGTTCAAGGGATCTTCGATCTTTGATCAGCACATCAGAGAGTAGAGCCGGGAAGAGTTGTGAGGAGTCACACAGGCCGAAGAGCAGAGAGTTGAGATTGTGCCATAGCTCAGCATTCTGCAGTGAACCAGGAGAGGGTGAGATCGACACATAGAGAGAACACACCACAGTTACTTCTAAGTTGCAACGGCTGAGGCCGACTATAGTTAGTTATTTGTTTTTAGTTATTCCGCATTGTAACCGATTCCAAAGAAGTAATATAAGCCACTTCTGGCATCCTGTTTTAAACCTTGTTTGTGTAAGCATTGTGGTTTGTGTTGTGTGCATTGTTAAGCAAGAACGTATTCCTGTAAGGTGACTTGTGTCAATTGGTATCAGATCCCGGAAGTGAGTCCAATTGGGAAGACGACTATACCAATCTGACTTGCATCAGTTTGTATTCGAGCGGAAGAATCCTTAGAGTTTGAAGGATGTCAGTTGATATTGAGCCTGCAAGTGAGTTGGACAGCTCCAGCTACGGTTGGGTAGAGTTGTGCACGACTTGTTTAAGTCTGGTTGTGATTGGATGCATGTCAGTTTCAACAGAGGTTGAAAATGGCTCATAGAGGCGTTAATGTCCGAGGACGAAGAGCGCGTGGCGCAATAGCCGTCACAATGGATCGTGAGATGTTTGACGAATGCATCCGAACGATGCGAACATTCAAAAATGAAGTCACAGTGATCAAAGAAATCCAGAGGCGTGGTTGTATTCCTAAGGCATTAGACCACAATGATGAGGAAGTTGAAGAGGTGGAAGCTCGAGAAGAAGTCGCAAAGGAACCAGAAGAAAAACTGATTAAACTTCTGACGGATATGAGAGGTCAGGCGAAGATAGACGTGCGTACATACTCGGGAAGCCTAGACCCAGAAGATTTGATCGAGTGGTTTAGAGAAATGGAGAAATACTTCAACATAGACAAGATTGAGGACCCTAAGCAAGTTAAGACTGCATGTCTGAGGTTGAAGGGTCATGCTTTTTTGTGGTGGGACAATGTACAGGCTGACAGAGTTAAGAAAGGCAAGGAGAAAATCATGTCTTGGGACATAATGGTTGCCAAGTTGAAGGGAAAGTTCTTGTTGAATGACTATGTGATTTCCTTGTTCGGGAAGTTGCAGAACTTTCGACAGAAAGAATGACCATGAAGGAGTACATGGAGGAGTTTTACCGATTCTCGATTCGGTCAGGACAAACCAATGAAGGAGAAGAAGCTGTCGCCAGGTATGTGAACGAATTGAAATATGCTATCCAGGATGAATTAAGCATGTCAAGATTCAGAGCAGTCGGCGAAGCCTACTAGTTAGCTCTGAAGGCAGAGGAGAAACTGTTGAGGAAATCCACGGTGACCAAGGGAAGGATAACTGGTCAGGGTGCAAAAACTGTCTCCGGGAAAGGCCAAAGTAGTGGGTACAGGAAGGAAAGTGTCGAAGACAACCAACATGTGGAAGGGACATCGACGAGGGAAAAAATGCCAGAGAAATGATGCGATGGTCATGAGAACCGCGGTCGAGGTGCGTACAGTCGAAGTGGTACATCCAACAGAAAGGGAGCTAATAGACTAGCCATAATCTGTTACAAGTGTTGTGAGATGGGACACAAGGCATATGAATGCCTAGAGAACCTACATGCTGCAAAGGAGTCGAAGCCTAGACATCGAAAAGATGAGCAAGTCGACGAGAGGGAAGAAGCGACATCTGACAACAATGGAGGTGACAAAAGGAAGAACCGAAATCTAGCGGTTCAGAGAGCTTTGATCCAAGAAGATCAACGCGATAATATAGAGCCGGCACAACGAAAGGTGATCTTTCGAACAAAGGTGCATATCGGCGAATGGCATTGCAAAACCATAGTTGATGGCGGAAGCACAGAGAATGTTGTGTCGACAGAAGTCATCAACAAGATCGGGTTGAAGTGTTGAGAGCACCCACACCCCTACAAGATCTCATGGTTGCAGAAAGGACACCATGTCCAGGTGACAAGATAGTGCCTGATCAAATTTTGAGTTGAAGGATTAGAAGATAGTGTACTGTGTGATGTAGTTCCCATGGATGTATGCCATCTGTTGTTAGGGAGACCATGGCAATACGATCGAAAACTGATCTATGATGGTCGAGCCAACACAGTCACAGTATAGAAAAATGGCGTGAAAAGGACTCTTAAGCCGAGGCAAGAAGAGAAAGCTGATAGTAAGCACGGTGAGAGCAATCTTTGGGAAAAGCGAGTGTTGATGAGCACCGCGAAGGAATTCCTCGAGGAAGAGGAAATACAGTCGGGATGTTTTGCGATCATTCCGAAGGGACCATATATCAAAGGGACAACTCAGGAGGAGGATATTCTGGTCAAAGTCGAGAAGTTGCTCAAAGAGTTTAGCGACATCATGGCTGATGAAAAATCGACGGGATTTCCGTCGACAAGGAGTATATCCCATCAGATCAGCTTGATTCCAGGGTCGAGTCTTCCAAACAAAGAACAATATAGGATGAGTCTGACAGAGGGTCAGGAACTCAACTAACAGGTCCAAGAGTTGTTCGATAGAGGGTTAATCAGAGAGAGTCTGAGCCCGTGTGCAGTACCAGCAGTATTGACACCGAAGAAGGGTGGAGAATGGAGAATGTGTACGGACTCTAGAGCCATCAACAAGATCACGATCAAGTATCGGTTTCCATTGCCGAGAATGGATGACTTGATGGATTGCCTGAGTGGAGCGACATACTTCATGAAGATAGACCTGAAGAGTGGTTATCACCAGATTCGGGTAAGAGAAGGAGATGAATGGAAGACAACATTCAAGACAAAGGAAGGGTTTTACGAGTGGTTAGTCATGCCATTTGGGTTGACTAAACCCAGCACATTCATGAGATTGATGAATGAGGTGTTGAAGCCATTCTTGGGAAAGTTTGTCGTAGTCTATTTAGATGACATTCTGATTTTCAGTCGAACCAAGGCAGAACACTTGGTGCACATTCAACAAGTAATGCAGAGATTGCAGGAGGAAAAGCTGATGGTGAACCTGCAAAAGTGTTTCTTCATGAAGAAGGAGTTGGTGTACTTGGGGTTTGTAATCTCGAGTAAAGGGTTGGTAATGGACCCAGAGAAGGTGAAGGAAATAGTAGAGTGGTCGGAACTGACAAGTATGACTGGAGTAAGGATTTTCCATGGACTTGCCAGTTTCTACAGGAAGTTTGTTCGGGGATTCAGTCGGATTTGTGCACCATTGATAGAATGCATGAGAAAGGGCGAGTTCAAGTGGATGGACGAGGCCTAGAGAGCTTTCGACGAGTTGAAGGAGAAAGTCACTGAGAGCCCAGTCTTGGCACTCCCAAACTTTGACAAAGTTTTCTAGGTCGATTGTGATGCGAGTGGAACGACAATTGGAGCAGTGTTGAGCCAGGAGGGCCAACCAATTGCATTCTTTAGTGAAAAGTTGAATGGAGTGAAACAGAAGTATTCGGTCTACGACTAGGAGTTTTATGCTATCATCCAAGCATTGAAGAAGTGGAGGCATTATTTGTTGCCCAAGGAATCTATGTTATACACAGATAACCAAGCACTGAGGTACTTGAACACCCAGTCAAAGCTAGATCAACGACACATGAAGTGGGTGGAGCTACTTCAGAGGTATACATTCATGTTATGACATAGGTTGGACAAGTCGAACAAAGTTTCCCACACATTGAGCAGGAGAGTTGCACTGTTGAACACGATGAGAGTTCAGGAAACAGGGATAGAGTCGATAAAAACGGAGTATGAGACCGACACGGATTTTGCGAAAGCATGGAAGGCTTGTCGTGGACCTTGGAGTCTCGACAGGACTCCATACTTGAGTTATTTCATTCAAGAAGGCTATCTGTTCAGGGGAATTCAGTTGTGTATTCCCAGAGGATCAGTAAGAGAGAACCGAATCCAAGAATTTCATAATGGCGGGTTAGTAGGGAATTTTGGCATCGACAAGACCAAAGCATTGGTCGACGATAAGTATTTCTGGCTAGGGATGTCGACAAATGTCAAAAAGTGGGTTCGACAATGTCAAGTTTGCCAATTGGCAAAGGGAAGGAGTCAGAATACAGGGTTGTACACACTATTACCGGTACCAGATAACCCTTGGGGGCATCTTAGCATGGACTTTGTGTTAGGACTGTCGAAGACTCAGCAGGAAAGCGACTCAATATCTGTTATATTCGACAAGTTTTCGAAGATGGTGCATTTCATTCCATGTAAGAAGAGGAGTGACACCATAGGGATTGTTGTACTATTCTTCAAGGAGATAGTCAGATTGCATGTACATTTGTATATATATGTACTTTTCGATACATTCACTTTTGGAGACATGTACATTGACTTTATTGTGCATGTAATTTTGGAGACATGTACATTGACTTCATTGGATACATGTACTTTTGGGTACTTTTGGATATACATGTACTTTTGGAGACATGCACTTTTGGATACTTTTGGCTATATATGTACTTTTGGAGACATGCACATTGACATTTCACTTATAAATGAATGATACATTTCACTTTGTATTTGTTCTTCGGTTTCCACGTGTTCTTGTGTCAATCTAATGTGTTGATTTGTGTGGATTATCTATTACTCATGAATGTGCTATGTCAAAAGAACAAACTATTATACTTAAAGGTTTCAACAAACTCACTACATGCGTGCACTAATTGGTATCTAATTAAAATTTGTGATTTTGGATGATCATTACAAGTTATGTCAAAGTTCTTGCGCGTGTAATTTAATCAAACTAAATGCAATACAATGTTTTTCAAGGTTTCAACGAACTCACTCATGCACACTAATTGAATAGGTGTAATTAAAATTTGTGAGTTTGGATGATTAAATTACAAGTTAAGTCAATGTTCAAGTGTAATTTAATAAAACTAAGTGCAATACATGCTACACATTTCATCAACACCCAATATTTGATTGTACAATTAGATTCAACACTACATATGAGTAACTACATACAAGTGCTCAAAGCAACATTGGTGAAAGGAACAAACGTTACCTCGGGATTCGAGAAATAAAGTGCCTTCTAATGTTGGTTGGGAAGGATATGCTTGGTTATCCTTATGGCTTGGAGGTCATCTTCATGCAGATAAGTACTCTTGTTGTCATGTGTCATTAAGGTTTTTTCATGTGGTAAAACCCTTCAAGGTCAGCGTTTGTTCATGGTTTCATTGTACTTGATTTCTAAACATATAATTATTCTAAGAAAGGTTGCTAGGTTTTCTTTCCCATGAGGGTTTCCTGTGATAAAATGTTGTGTCTCTTGTCCTTGAACAACATTTTCATGCGACTTGCAGCTCAACATAGCCTAGAAATCAGATGTCGGATCGACGAACCGTCGACTCCGTTGGTCCCTTGGCATGCGATTACCTCTAGGGGGCCCTCTCCCTCGTCTCCCCATGGCCCCGTGGCTTCACTGTGCATTCATTTCGTAAACTAGGGTTTTGCTCAATTTAATTGCATGCAATCTCGCATTGGTGGGTCAACTCTACAAAAACCTCCCCCGAGCTAGTGTTGGCAGTGTTCCCATGTCGGCATTTCCCACACACACTTGTAGGAGCCAACGGCATGCAATCTTCCTGCTCCATTTTCTTTTTGGATCCCGGGCGGAAATTCACCAAGCGTCCCTGAACGACATTTTCATGCGACTTGCAGCTCGACATAACTCAGAAATCGGACGTTGAATTGACGAACCGTCGACTCCGTTGGTCTCCTAGCATGCGATTACCTCTAGGGGTCCTCTCCCTTGTCTCCCCATTGGCCAGTGGCTTCATTGTGCATTTATTTCGTAAACTAGGGTTTTGCTCAGTTTAATTGCGTGCAATCTCACATTGGTGGGTCAACTTTGCAAAAACCTCCCACGAGCCAGTGTTGGCAGTGCTCCCATGTCGGCATTGCTCACACGCACTTGCAGGAGCCAACGACACGCAATCTTCCTGCTCCGTTTGCTTTTTGGCTCTCGGATGGAAATTCACCAAGTGTCCCTGAACGACATTTTCATGCGACTTGCAACTTGACATAACTCGGAAACTGGACATCGGACTAACGAACCGTCGACTCCGTTGGTCTCCTGACATGCGATTACCTCTAGGGGGGCCTCTCCCTTGTCTCCCCAATGCCCAGTGGCTTCATTGTGCATTCATTTCGTAAACTAGGGTTTTGCTCAGTTTAATTGCATGCAATCTCGTATTGGTGAGTCAACTCTGCAAAACCTCCCCAGATCCAGTTTTGGTAGTGTTCCCACCTCGGCATTTCCCACACACACTTGTAGGAGCCAACAACACGCAATCTTCCTGCTCCGTTTGCTTTTTGGCTCCCTGACGAAAATTCACCTAGTGTCCCTGAACAAAATTTTCATGTGACTTGCAACTCGACATAACACGGAAACCGAACATCGGACCGACGAACCGTCGACTTTGTTGGTCTCATGGCGTGCGATTACCTCTAGGGGTCCCTTGCCCTCGTCTCCCCATGGCCCAGTGGCTTCATTGTACATTCATTTCATAAACTAGGGTTTTGCTCAGTTTTATTGCATGCAATCTTGCATTGGTGGGTCAACTCTGTAAAACCCTCCCCTGAGCCAGTGTTGGCAGTGTTCCCATGTCAGTATTGCCCACACACACTTGCAAGAGCCAATGGCATGCAATCTTGCTGCTCCGTTTGCTTTTTGGCTCCCGGACGGAAATTCACCAAGTGTCCCTGAACGGCATTTTCATGCGACTTGCAACTCGACATAACTCGGAAACCAGATGTCAGAATGACAAACCGTCGACTCCGATGGTCTCCTAGCATGCAATTGCCTCTAGGGGGCCCTCTCGCTCGTCTCCCCATGGCCCAGTGGCTTCATTGTGCATTCATTTAGTAAACTAGGGTTTTGCTCAGTTTAATTGCATGCAATCTCGCATTGGTGGGTCAACTCTACAAAAACCTCCCCCGAGCCAGTGTTGGCAGTGTTCCCATGTTGGCATTGCCCACACACACTTGCAAGAGCCAACGACACGCAATCTTGCTGCTCTATTTGCTTTTTGGCTCCCGGACGAAAATTCACCAAGTGTCCCTAAACGACATTTTCATGCAACTTGCAACTCGACATAACTCGAAAACCAGACATTGGACCGATGAACCGTCGACTCCATTGGTCTCCTGGCGTGCGATTACCTCTAGGGGGCCCTCTTCCTTGTCTCCCCATGGCCTAGTGGCTTCATTGTGCATTCATTTCGTAAACTAGGGTTTTGCTCAGTTTTATTGCATGCAATCTCGCATTGGTGGGTCAACTCTGCAAAACCCTCCCCCGAGCCAGTGTTGGCAGTGATCCCATGTTGGCATTGCCCACACACACTTGCAGGAGCCAACTGCATGCAATCTTGCTGCTCCGTTTGCTTTTTTGGCTCCTGGACGGAAATTCACCAAGTGTCCCTGAACAACATTTTCATGCGACTTGCAACTCGACATAACTCGGAAATCGAATGTCGGACCGACAAACCGTCGACTCCGTTGGTCTCCTGGCATGCAATTACCTCTAGGGGGCCCTCTCCCTCATCTCTCCATGGCCCAGTGGCTTCATTGTGCATTCATTTCGTAAACTAGGGTTTTGCTTAGTGTGGGAGTGTGCAATTTTTGCACACGGGGTTCAACTTTGGAAAATCATCCATCAGGTAGGTATGGCTAGTGTTCCCAGCCTAAACCTACCTAGACATACCTGTAGGACTCCCTAGAACCCGGTTTTGTTGCACGGTTGGAGTTCTATGCCCCCGGCAGGTATCCAGCAGGTGTCCCTGAAGGCCTTCTAGCAGCGAGACGGGACGAACCATAGAATGAAGACCGTGGCTTGGATCGATGAACCATTGAATTCGTTGGATTTAGCACACTAGGATAGTGCTAGGCGTGCCCCTCCCCTCCGGCCTTGTGACCCATGCGTCACCTTGCAGGTCGATCTTGGAAACTAGGGTTTTGCTTAGTGTGGAAGTGTGCAATTTTTGCACACAAGGGTCAACTTTGGAAAATCATCCACCGAGTGGGTATGGCTAGTGTTCCCAGCCTGAACCTACCTAGACACACCTGTAGGACTCCCTGGAACCTGGTTTTTTTGCATGGTTGGAGTTCAATGCCCCCGACAGGTATCCAGCAAGTGTCCCTAAAGGCCTTTTGGATGCAAGACAGAACGAGCCATAGAATGACGACCATGGCTCAGATCGATGAACCGTTGACTCCGTTGGATTCAGCACACCGGGATAGTGCCAGGAGTTCCCCTCCCCTCTGGCCCGATGGCCCATGTGTCACCTTGCAGGTCCATCTTGGAAACTAGGGTTTTGCTTAGTGTGGAAGTGTGCAATTTTTGCACACGGGGGTCAACTTTGGAAAATCATCCACCGGGTGGGTATGGCTAGTGTTCCCAGCTTGAACCTGCCTAGACACACCTATAGGACTCCCTAAAACCCAGTTTTGTTGCATGGTTGGAGTTCTATGCCCCCGGCAGGTATTTAGCAAGTGTCCCTGAAGGCCTTTTGGATGCGAGACAGAACGAGCCATAGAATGACGACCGTGGCTCGGATCGATAAACCGTCAACTCTGTTGGATTCAGCACACCGGGATAGTGCTAGGGGTGCCCCTCCGCTCCATCCCGGTGGCCCATGTGTCACCTTGCAGGTCCACCTTGGAAACTAGGGTTTTGCTCAGTGTGGAAGTGTGCAATTTTTGCACACGTGGGTCAACTTTGGAAAGTCATCCACCGGGCAGGTATGGCTAGTGTTCCTAGCCCGAAACTACCTAGACACACCTGTAGGACTCCCAGGAACCCAGTTTTGTTGCACAGTTGGAATTCTATGCCCCCGGCAGGTATCCAACAAGTGTCCCTGAAGGCCTTTTGGATGCGAGACAGAACGAGCCATAGAATGACGACCGTGGCTCGGATCGACGAAACATTGACTCCATTGGATTCAACACACTGGGATAGTGCTAGGGGTGCCCCTCCCCTCCATCCTAGTGGCCACCTTGCAGGTCCATCTTGGAAACTAGGGTTTTTCTCAGTGTGGAAGTGTGCAATTTTTGCACATGGGGGTCAACTTTGGAAAATCATCCACTGGGTGGTATGGTTAGTGTTCCTAGACCGAACTTGCCTAGACACACATGTAGGACTCCTCAGAACCCATTTTTGTTGCATGGTTGGAGTTCTATGCCCCCGGCAGGTATCCAGCAAGTGTCCCTGAAGGCCTTTTCGGTGCGAGACGGAACGAGCCATAGAATGACAACTGTGGCTCGGATCAACGAACCATCGACTCCGTTGGATTTAGCACACCAGGATAGTGCCATGGGTGCCCCTCCCCTTTGGCTCGGTGTCCCATGTGTCACCTTGCAGGTCCATCTTGGAAACTAGAGTTTTGCTCAGTGTGGAAGTGTGCAATTTTTGCACACGTGGGTCAACTTTGGAAAATCATCCACCTGGCAGGTATGGCTAGTGTTCCCAGCCCGAACCTACCTAGACACACCTGTAGGACTCCCCGAAACCTGGTTTTGTTGCATGGTTGGAGTTCTATGCCCTCGGCAGGTATCCAGCAAGTGTCCCTTAAGGCCTTTTGGGTGCGAGACAGAACGAGCCATAGAATGACGACCGTGGCTCAGATTGGTGAATCGTTGACTCCGTTGGATTCAGCACGCCGGGATAGTGCCAGGGGTGCCCCTCCCCTCTGGCCTGGTGGCCCATGTGCCACCTTGCAGGTCCATCTTGGAAACTAGGGTTTTGCAGGTCCATGATGAAGATTTTCATGATGATGATGATGGTGATGATGATGAAGATGTTGATGATGATGGCTTGGTCTAAGGTGGTGCTCTCAAATAGCTAATTCATTATGAAATATTTAACAAGACATGAATTAAATTTAATATAAGTGTATTGTTTAATATAGTGAGCATGAATTGAATTAATTTTGTTGGGTGAAGCCAATAACCAACATGATGAACATAATATAATTTTAGGGTTTACTGATCATATGTAAAAAATGGCATATTCATAAACTTGACATACAAGAGAACTTTTGGCATATTTATAAACAATGTAAACGTAAATTTGGCATATCAAGAACACAAAATTAACATATTCATATGAAACATACATGTGAAAATTGAGCATATATCAATATTCAATTACAAATAGTATAAATAGTATAGTATTAAAAGTATGTAACGTACCTCATAATGCTAGATCCCACCTATTATCATACAACTAAGCCCTCCGGATCATCTCTTATACTGATGGTCTCCATTAGTCTCTCGTGCTCTTTATCCGGTAAGAAGTAGCATACCTTCGATGTATTTCGACTAGGCATTGTTTGTACCTGGAGGTTTGTGCCAATGGTTAAGTTGGTAAAGTGATACACACTTGCACTTGGTTTGTAATCCCTGTAAACACATCCACCCTTCTTTCTTGAATTGCTGTCCCGTGTCAAGTATTCACCTTTAACAACCATAGACCTAGTTGGAAAGTGGTTGTTTTCATCATCAGTCATGGACATAATGAGGGTTTGCTTTCCATCTATATAGCGTACCAACTAGTAATAATCACCCCATTCAGTATCTTTTGAGGAAACCACTGTGTATATGTTCCCTGCATTATATGATTGTAGGTATATGATCAAAATATTTTTCATGCGATACAAGGCCATTAATGTGCATTTGAAGACTATGTAAACAAACAAAAAATGTTAAGGAAATGCATCATACCGGGTTGCACAAGGTCTGAGACATGATCAAAATCTGCATAAATAGATGATTGGTCTTCTTCCAACGGAGTTAACTCAACAATTGCACGCTGATCAAGTGGAAGTGATAGGCGATCCCATCCATCAACCCAATCCAATGATTCACACCCATCCCAGTCACCATCACAACAAGGCGGGCAAAAACAAGCGAGTTTTCTAGTCCAAATTTCAAATACTGGGTTATCAGAGCTTCGAACCGAATGAAATCCACGAGTCCCAAGCACAGTCTTGCATTCCCATGCATGTGAACGATCTATGTCTACCACCTCCCAAAAAAATCTCTCCACATGTCTCTTTCTTGTGGATTCTACTCGCATAGTTGATTCCTCTCCCATTACTGACGTGCACCACCTGATTGTAGATTGAGCATTTGGAATAGTAGATTCTGTAGATACTTTCAATTCCTCTCTTCATAGGGATGTTTTGACACATCCTCCGGCTCCATCATGCTCTCCTTTACCATACCCAGTCTCAAAATAGTTCCACATATGGGGCACTTTGTAGTTTTTATGCAATGAACACAACCACTGAAATATGCGTGCATTTTTGAACTGACCAGCACACCCATCAGACCAAATCCAGTGTAGATCCATCTGTATGTTCCTTCCCTTCAAGTGATCATAGAACATGATGAAGCAATGACGTACATAGTGGAAGTCGTGGCACCTATCATCACTTATGTAGAAGTGATATTCCTTCAGAATTTCTCTTTGCTCTTCAGTGCTATATGGGCCATGCCTATATGTGATATGAACCATCAAGGAAACCTGCTCAAAGTGATAATACTGACTTTGGATCTCATTTTGAGGTTGCAGAGTGTAGTTCTTGGCAAAATCAACAACTGAAAGTATAGTACCAAGGGGAAATGTATCTCTGCATATTCTAAACTTCTCATCCTGCCATCGTGCCACGTGGACATGCTGAACATATTGATGTGTCTTTTCAATAAATTCCTTGATGAAGTCACTAACTTGTACCTGGTGACACAAAAAGATCTCAATGTCAGTTTTTTGTTGTAAGTAAGGATTGAAATGTAACCGTTACAACATAATTTTATAGATATAAATGCATACAAGAGATGTCACCAATTTTATTTTTTTGCTTTCTTTCCCTGTGACTATTTCATAGTTGATATATTTGAAACTTTTCATGTCTGTAACCATTTTCCCAAATTCACTGTCTCCATTCTCGTGCATACATTGGCTCAATAATGTCATTCCAGCACAGTTGGAGCATGTTCCATCCAAACAAGATTTTGCATAGTATGTTTGCCCCTTGGGCCTATTGCACATGATGCTATGAATGAATTCTCTTGATGAAGTCGGTGGTATTGTCATGGAGCAATCCTGCACATGGTTAGTATGCAACACACGACCAATGTACAAAAATGTTTCATAGTAATATTCATATTCTACATGGTATATACAACAACAAGTGTTACGAAGAGTATTTATTCTAACATACCATGGCTTACATTTCTCGAAAGATCTTTGCCCCAAGTTCAATTGTCTATGCTCAATCCTAAATTTCTCGTAAAGTTCTGTCTGTACTATATCAAGAAGATGCTTAGTATGTGGTTCACGATCCTTTGAACCCCTTCTCAGTTTTAGTACATCCTTTCAGCTTGAAGAAGGCCTTGTGTGATCATGCCAAAAACTGTGCACTAGTCCCTTTACTGCATCAACTAGCTTCATGTCATGACGTGGCAACCGACCAACAAAAGCCCAAAAATCTGTCTGATCGGTTGTGTCAAGATGTTCTCTTCTAATAGAATACCTATGGAGGGTGTTTACATTCAAATTAACTAGTTCGGATGTAGGCCTGAGAATACGAAGGGCCCTGGTGTTCTTATTTGCAATTCCTTGTGACAACACACGACGAGCAGCATTGCGGTCCTTTGAACGTGTGTTCTTACCAATTTTACCAAATGCATCTACTAGGATTTTAACTATATGAGAACTTGGTTCAGAATTCTTTATCATCTTTATCCCTAACTTTTTCCTAACAACATTCATGCTCCTAGATTTTAACAATGATAAAAATAATCTACATTTATCTCCATCACATTTAGAAACAAAATATTTATCAAGTATCTGTTGAGTTTGATAAGCAATACTATGTTTAGATAGCGTACCTTCAATGGAATTGATGAGACTTTCATCAACTTGAATACGCTTCAGAGTTCTTCGACGTGTGCTTGCTAATGGAGGTAAGGGGGTTGGAATTGTACCATGTAGTGCATCACCAAGACGATCTGGCATTTCAGTAGTAGCTTGGTGTCCTTCATTCTCTTCCTGGTAGTTGGATGGTGGAAGTCCAACATCCTCATCGATGGTCTGTGGAAGTCCAACATCCCCTTGTGGAAGTCCAACATCCTCATCGATGGTGTGGATAACATTCTCTTCTTCAATAGTAGGCAAAATGTCCAACGCCTCTCTGACTTCATCGCTTGTATAACCACATCCGGATAGCAAATTTTGTGTTTCTTCGTGAGATTCATCTTGAGATGGTAACTTATCACTTTGACTTGAAGTGGGAATTGAAACATCCCCTAATGAGCACCTATGTTTTGCTTCTTGATTACTTCCATGGGGTGCTTGTTCAACAACTATTGTGGAAATTGAAGGTCCCTCTTGTCGTGGATTAATAGGATGAACCATGGTATCCTCTACAATTGGATTTGGATTAGTTTCCAAAGAAAGCCTCCGATTCATCATGTATATTCTTTTCTTTTCTTTCTCTTTTTCAATGACTTCTTGAGGTCTCTTCTTCCTTATTGATTTGTTTACTCGGTTACGTGCATTCCCCATCACCACAATGATCAATTCAATATAGTTTGTTTCTGTTTCTCCTCAATTACAAGCTCTTCAATAATAAGCAAATGAAAGTTAAATCATAAATTGTTTGGGCTCTTTGATTCTCTTGTACACTTGTGTATATCCACCATCAGCATGAAATGGTCTTGAAGCTTGATATCTTATCTTGTGTGCTCCTCAAATATAGGCAAAATGAATCTTTCAAAGGCCTTATGTTTGGTGTTATTCAATTGGAGATTCTTCAATCTTGCTGATTATCTTCTTCAAATATGGCCATAAAACCCAACACCACACTGAGCAACCATGAAAGATGTCCTCAATGTTGCACCTGCATAAAAAAAATAATGATGGAGTTGGTGTAGAGTGTGAGAATTTCCAATGGCGGGTTAGTGCTGTTCGAAAAATCACGGGAGTGTTGTTTTGGCTCGGACAGAGTGAAGTTGCTCTCGGACAGGGACAGTCCACTATTTATGGAGTTACAAAATGCACACGCGTTATAGAAAGCAAAAACGCGTGCACGATATGTAGTGAAAAAATGCGTACGCGATATTTTCAAGCACAATAAATAGGTTAGGTGCACGGCTAGGGCAACGAACAAAATCAAAAGAAAACTAATAATTTATATGGTTACATACAAAACAAATGTTTTTAGTGTGGGGACAAATGTTTTGTATGGTTTAATACCCCCTATCTCTCTCCCAATAATCCCTAGATACCCCCTATCTCTTTCTAAATATCTGTCCCTCATTCTCCCTACATCCTTCCCTACATGTTTCTTTCTCTCCCTTACTCCAGCCATGTCCCTACCACCCCACTCTCCATCTCTCCACCTTCTCTTTATTTTCGTCATTATCCCTCCTTGTAGCACTCTCTCCCTTCTTCTTCCTTAATCACTAACCCTCTACGCCTTTATCCCTCCCCCTTGCCCTCTCTGTCTTACCTTGTTCCTAGAGCCCCTCCCCCATAAAGGCCTTTAGACCCTCTTCTAAACATTAATCCCTAAGTGCATACGTGCATAAGATGATGATGAGGAGGAGGGTGATGACAATGAAGATGATCATGATGCAGATGAAGATGATAAAGATGATGAGGAGGAGGAGGGTGATGACAATGAAGATGATCATGATGCATATGAAGATGATAAAGATGATGATGTTGATGAAGATGATGGTGATGATGATGAAGATGTTGATGATGATGGTGATGGTGATGTTCGGATGATGATGATGATGATGATGATGATGATGATGATGATGATGAAGATGATGGTGACATGATGGAGATGTTGATCTGATGAGGAAGATGATGATGATGATGGTGATGTTGATGGTGATGTTGATGATGATGATGATGGTGATGAAGATGATGATGATGAAGAAGATGATGATGATGGAGATGTTGTGTTGATGGGAAACCTAGAGATGACAATGATGATGAAGATGGTGATGGTGATGGTGATGGTGATGGTGATGGTGATGGTGATGGTGATGACGATGAAGATTTTGATGATGATGCTGATGGTGATGATGATGAAGATGTTGACGATGATGGTGACGGTGATGTTTAGATGATGATCATGATGATGTTCAGAAGATCATGATGGTGATGATGATGGATAAGATGATGATGATGGATATGTTGATGAGGAACATATAGATGCCAATGATGATGATGATGATGGTGATGAAGATGATGATGATGGAGATGTTGATGAGTAACCTACAAATGCCAATGATGATGGTGATGACGATGGAGATGTTGATGATGATGGTGCTGGTAATGATGATGAAGATGTTGATGATGATGGTGATGGTGATGTTCAGATGATGATGATGACGATGAAGATGATGGTGACATGATGGAGATGTTGATCTGATGAGGAAGATGATGATGATGATGGTGATGATGATGAAGATGTTGATGATGATGATGATGATGATGATGGTGATGAATATGCTGACGATGAAGAAGATGATGATGATGGAGATGTTGTGTTGATGGGGAACCTAGAGATGACAATGATGATGAAGATGGTGATGGTGATGGTGATGGTGATGGTGATGACAATGAAGATTTTGATGATGATGCTGGTGGTGATGATGATGAAGATGTTGACGATGATGGTGATGGTGATGTTTAGATGATGATCATGATGATGTTCAGAAGATCATGATGGTGATGATGGTGATGATGATGGAGAAGATGATGATGATGGATATGTTGATGAGGAACCTACAGATGCCAATGATGATGATGATGATGGTGATGAAGATGATGATGATGGAGATTTTGATGAGGAACCTACAGATGCCAATGATGATGGTGATGACGATGAAGATGTTGATGATGATGGTGCTAGTAATGATGATGAAGATGTTGATGGTGATGTTCGGATGATGATGATGATGATGATGATGATGATGAAGATGATGGTGACATGATGGAGATGTTGATCTGATGAGGAAGATGATGATGATGATGGTGATGATGATGATGGTGATGATGATGAAGATGTTGATGATGATGATGATGGTGATGAAGATGATGATGATGAAGAAGATGATGATGATGGAGATGTTGTGTTGATGGGGAACCTAGAGATGACAATGATGATGAAGATGGTGATGGTGATGGTGATGGTGATGACGATGAATATTTTGATGATGATGCTGATGGTGGTGGTGATGATGATGATGATGATGATGATGATGATGTTGATGGTGACGATGATGAAGATGTTGACGATGATGGTGATGGTGATGTTCAGATGGTGATGATGATGATGGATATGTTGATGAGGAAGGGGGAGATGACAATGATGATGAATATGTTTATGGTCATGAAGATGATGATGATGGTGATGGTGATGTTGATGGAGATGTTGAAGATGATGGAGATGGCAATGAAGATGATGATGATGATGATGATGGTGAAGATGATGAAGAAGATGATGATGATGGAGATGTTGATCTGATGACGATGAAGATGATGATTATGGTGATGATGTTGATGCTGATGATGATGGTGATGAAGATGATGATGATGGAGAAGATGATGATGATGGAGATGTTGATGAGGAACCTACAAATGCCAATGATAATTATGATGATGGTGATGACAAAGAAGATGTTGATGATGATGGTGATGGTAATGATGATGAATATGTTAATGATGATGGTGATGGTGATGGTGATGTTCAGATGATGATGATGAAGATGATGGTGACATGATGGAGATGTTGATCTAATTCAAGGAAGATGATGATGATTATGGTGATGATGATGAAGATGTTGATGATGATGATGATGATGATGAAGATGATGATGATGGAGATGTTGATGTTGATGGAGAACCTAGAGATGACATTGATGATGAAGATGGTGATGGTGATGGTGATGGTGATGACGATGAAGATTTTGATGATAATGGTGATGGTGATGATGATGAAGATGTTGATGATGATGGTGATGGTGATGTTTAGATGATGATCATGATGATGTTCAGAAGATGATGATGATGATGATGGAGATGTTGATTTGATGAGTAATATGATGATGATGATGATGGTGATGATGATGAAGATGTTGATGATGACGATGATGGTCATGAAGATGATGATGATGAAGAATATGATGCTGATGGAGAATATGATGCTCACAACTCCCTCTAGTCTCTCTCTCCCCAACCATCAATCTCTCTCTCTCTCAAACACACACACATACACAGACATTATGTCCCTTTCCATTCTCAAACCCATCCCCCCTCCATCCATATCTATCTCCACCTTTCTCACTCCATCCCTCACCCTACCTTCTCTCCCTCCCTCTCTCATCACCTATCTCTCTCTCACCTTCTATCCCTCCCTCATGTTATCTTTCCCTCAACTTATCCCAATCTCTCCATCACTCTCTCTCTCTCACACACTTTATGTCCCTTCCTCCTCCTCTCACATTCTCTCTCT
Source organism: Larix kaempferi (assembly GCA_027924585.1). Lineage (NCBI taxonomy): Eukaryota > Viridiplantae > Streptophyta > Pinopsida > Pinales > Pinaceae > Larix > Larix kaempferi. Next base: position 44,081,238 of record BSBM01000047.1, read on the forward strand.
CTCTCTCTCTCTCTCTCTCTCCATCGCCACCTCTCCCTACATATCTCCCACCAACACTTTCTATCCCTCCCTTCCTATCTCTTTATTTTGTTCTATCCCCATCTATCTCTCACTCCCTCCAAATCCATTCCTCCTCATTGTCCCTCTCCCTCCCTCGCTCTATGTCTCCCCCCCCCTTATATTCTTTATGTCTCTCTCACATCCCCCTTGCCTCCATCCATTCCCCCTTGTCACTCAAGTCTCACTTTCAACTTCTAACCCTATACCTCTTCAGAACCTATTCTACTCCTAATAGTGCTCTCAAGCTCCACTTCCCTTCACCCCCTATAGCCCATCATGTTCTCATTCCCTTCATCTCTCCCCACTCAAGCTTCCAACATCCTTCTAAGCCCTTGACCCTTTCCCATCCCTATTAAATATTAACCATAGATTCCCTTGACCCTTCCCCACCCCTTCTCAAATATTAAACAAAAATTCCCTTGAGTCTTCCACACCCCCTCTTTCTCAAGTATTAAACATGTATTTTATGATTTACATAACGCAAGCGCATTTTTTAACTATATAACGCGTACACGTTATGTAGTTATATAACGCGAGCACGTTATGTACATCTAAAAGCGCAGCAATATTTTTGAATTTAAACAGAATGCGCTCATGTTTTGTAGAGCCTAAACTAGGATGAGTCACATGCTCACATGTCAACAATAATCCTATGTGTATGCTTTGGAGTTTGCTTTGGTAATTCCAAACCTATGCTATGTTAATGAAAAATCAAAGCTAATTGAGTATTTCTTCCAGTTTCTAGAGAAGCCTGTGCTTAGCCACTCGTTACAATATGCTACACAGATTCATTTTTGACGAAATCTTAAACACAAATATTTTTTCTGCAGATTCCAAATATGTAACTTTTATTTTGAAATATTAATTTTCCTATTTTCTTTCAATTTTTTTTCTGTCCTACCTCCTTAACTCATGAAACACACTGTTAGTGTTTCTTCCATAGCTTTTTCAATTCTCAATCATTTAAAAAAAATTGTATGGTGCACAAGAGGACACTAACCTCCATGTTCTAGGAAAAACCCTTTCAAGATTTTTGCATTAAGACCTTCAAAGGCTCTACCCACAAAAGAGGTACTATTTTTGAGGTTTGATCACTTAGACAATTATAAAAAAATTATAAAATTACTAATTTAATTTTCAAAAAATAATGGCGCACAAGCGCTATGTGTTCTCTACATGCATGCCGATTTTTGTAGTTTGATTCCATCATTTAGGCCCTCAAAGGCTCTACCCACAAAAACATATACCTTATCATTTGTCTGAAAATTAAAAAGTGTCTGTTAGGAAAAATGAAACTTGACATAGCTATGCAAATTTTCAATACATAAAGTTATATATTCGGAAACGTGATTCAATTTCCTACATTTCATCTTTTTTACTCAATGCAATATATTTTGCGTAAGTAGCTCAAAAAATCCAAGTAAGTTGAGGGATGCCTGCTTTTTCAGTTTTCTATTGCATCTAACGTGCCAAAAGTGACCCTCATTAGCTTGCACTGACCCTTAAAGATTATAACCAAGACCATTAAACTTCCCTACAAATGGAAGGCCCTTATGATGTTATATATATCTTACAATACAACCTCTACAAACACCAATCCTACATGCTAATTGGTAGCAACCCAACTCCAAAAGAAATCCCCAAATATCATGCAATAAAATTACAACAAATATATCACCAAACAACATCAAGGATCTAATATGTAAACCACAAATTCATTTTATGAGCACCAACTACAGATTCACAAGCATCTAATCTGTAAACCAAAAATTCATTTTATGAGCACCAACTACGGATTCACAATGCCAAAGCTTTGGCCATTATTTTATATGCAACAATGAACAAAGTGATACGCTTGATCATCCAATAAACTTCATCATCTCTTGATTGAGAAATGAAACATTAATTAATAACAATATCCAATTTGATTGAGAAATGAAAAGCAGTATCCAATTTGAATTAAAAAAAAAAGACATATAATATCATGAAAGAGTTTTGTACAAAACATCTCACTAATAAAATAATAATATTTTCATTTCCATTTATGGGATACCTTCTTTGAGCAAATTGCTTTACTTGCATTGTGTTGTCTAGCATGTTTTCTTTGTTTTTTTTTTTATTCCCCATCAATCTACAATGAAAACAAACAATTTTTTTTTCAAAATGTTATAAGAAACAACAATATGTTAGTATGAAATCCTGAAATATGCCTACAAAGAAATCTTACATGAATCAATCTACAATGAGAACAAACAAAATGTTAGTATGGAACCTTGAATTGTGCCTACAAAGATATCTTACATGTCTAATGAGGTCTAATTCAGCCATATGAAAATGACAAATCTCTAATTCAACAAAATCAAATTCACAAATCTCTAATTCAAAAAAATCAAATTCACAAATCTCTAATTCAACAAGATCAAATTGTTAAATCTCTAATGGAAAAAAAAAACTAGAAATGAAGTAAATTGCTTTTTGTGAATCCTTCTTTGTTAGTTATATACAGGTTCATTGTTGTTTTTTGGAGGGAAGGGTAGTTGGCAACATTAATTGTTGCCAACTCCTTTCGCAGTTTCGCCTCGGCTGCTTTATATATTTTTTTTACACAGACAAACCCTCGATCGAGACTTTTTGACAGACACTCGATCGAGCCTTTTTGACAGACGCTCGATCTAGCAAATACCTCGATCAAGGGTTTAATAAAACCTCGATCGAGGTCTTATTAAACCCTTGATCGAGGTATCGTTAAACCCTCGATCGAGGTTCTGTTAAGCCCTCGATCGATGTTTTTGAAAAAGCTCGATCGAGGACTTAAAATACAGGCCGAGAGCCCCTTTCTTAGCAGAATGGAATGTTTGTTTGCCTTCCACAGAGTTAAACTATGGCATTAAATGCTCATTAATGAGCGAACTTGATACCATTGGATTCGTCAATGAATCCTCTATCTAGATATATAAAATTTATGAATTTTTATCTTCATATGTCTATTGTTTTTAATATTCTACTAAAACTTGCCCTAAAAAACCATGCCGACAACTTCGATTGAGCTCAAAGATAAATCCACAGCATTCAAAATACACATCCAAAAAATTTGAAAAAATACACAAGCCTCAGATAAACGCGTCCTCTTAAAAAGGGTAGTTTTAGTTTTGCAAATTATGTAAAAAATCAAAATATTTCGTGCACACACACACATGTGTGCAAAATGTGACTTAAATATACATTGGTAAGTTTCGAAAAATAATAATAAATATAATTTTTTGAGAAAAATTAAAAGAAAAATATGTAAGCCCCAGTTCACTCTATCTAGATCATGTTCACATATCTCATTTTTTTATATTATTATTTAACATTAATTTATTATGCACGCACACAAACTACTTGTTAATTGCTCTTCAAATTTTTAAGTACACACGTTTCATTAAATGAAAATTCGACATGATATATGGCATTGGTATATTTCAAAAAAAATATCATTGGAAAGCCAACATAATTCTTTACATTTTGTTTTTCAACCGCATGTCAAAATTCATATGGCAAGTATGAGTTTTGAGGGCTTCAATTTAATACATGGGTAAAATTTATGTTTTTCACCGTCATATTTGTCGAAAAAGAGTTACCCGTCTTTATGGAATCACCCATATGGATTGTTTAGCCCACCATAAAATTAGTAATGGATCAGCCCATCTTATGGATCAAGAATAATAATTTTCCATTTATTAAGTATATTAGAGAAGCATGAAATGGATCAGATGAAATCTAGCAGGTTTCTCGGTGATTCTTCACTTACATACTTTAGTGAAAAGTAAAGATTTGGGGCGGAGTATGGGGACAGCCATATCCGTTATCTCATCCCTTAATTTGTCTAATAGACATATGGGGACCCGAATAAAGTACTGTACACAAAATTTAAGACAAAATTACACATTAAAGTTTTCATTACCAAATAATTTTCAAATTCATTTCTCTCGTATGTATATCCGTTGTCATTATAGTCCTCCAATAACTTCATCTTTCCTTCAGTGCATCACATCAAATAATACTTCACATTTGCGTTGTTGTCTATAGGTGCAATCACAGTGAAAACATCCCCTGTGCAAATTACAATTGGCGTTAGGGTCTTTAAATCAATTAAATTGACTAATATACATGTATAAGCTGATGGACAAGAATGAACAATCGACAAAACAATTGTAAGATCATTACCTTCTCTAACAAGATCTGAAATTTTGTCACCATCAGATGATATTGCTATTTCTTCTGATTCTAATTCTTCTACGCTTGCTAGTGACATTTTCCCTTTAGGATTAATCTCTGTGTGTTTCCAATGTTTTACGTAGTTGTTCGTTATGTTTTCACAAACTTCTGTAGATTCAACATTTTCAGTGCAAATATGACAAAAGCATGATTGCTTTCTACTATCAAATGCAAACACGTTTTGGAAGGATTTGGTTTGAATAGAGTGAAAATCTCTAGTCCCATGTATGGTGATAGCATCGTATGGCATTGATCTATTTATATCTTGGACCCCAAGAAGCCAAAAAAACCTACACAATTGACAACTTTTGATGTTAGTGTACATATACTTAAATGTTAGTGTACATTTTTTTAAATTGACAATTAATATAAATTAAAAAAATCGTGTACATACCTGCGCACATATTTTGATTTTTGATTATAATCATGGCTTAGATGTAATTTACACCATTGGACAACCTCTGCAGCTGAATGAAATCGTGCAAAAGAATGGTTCATTTTTCATCTTCAAAGTGCTCTTTTTACACATGCTCCTGCACCCTCATGTTCACCTTTTCCATGTCCAGTTTCAAAGAAATTCCAATGATGTTTAATGTTCAATGCTTTATGAATTCAACATAACCAATAAAATGATCGTGAAGATTTAAATTTTCCCACACATCCATCCAACCATATCCAATGTTCATTGAATTTAACGTCACGTCCTTTTAGTGAATCGTAGAAAATACTTTCAATAAAATGCTAAACAAAATGTGTATCGTGTGTACGATCATCTCTGATATAAAAGTAATATTCTTTAATCACATCTCAATTGTCACATGTGATTTCAATGCCATCAACATCCTGTTGAGAATGTCTATATAGAACATGGACAAATATCGAAACTTGGTCAAAATGATAGTATTCACTCTGTATCTCTTTTTGTGCAGCAAATGTGTAGTTTTCTGCAAAATCAACCACTGACAAAATTGTTCCTGGTGAAAAATTTTCACGATACTATTTGAATTGAAGGTCTTGCTATCGTGCTCTATGTGAATGCTTGGTGTATTTATAAATTTCACTTTCAAATTTCTTGAGAAAATCTGTCACACATATTTTATCTTCTCGCAAATCAATTCTTTTGGAATGTGTGTCACAAGAATTTGTAGCATAACCAATGTATTCATATCTTCTCCAATCAACGGTTACATTTGAGAGCGAGTGATCATTATCGATAGGATATTTATTGTGGAATAAGACTAGATTTCCACAATGATGACAATGTTTTCCATTGACACATTTCTTATTATAAAATACTTCATCGTGATCTCTCTCACATAGAGTTTGAGATATGAATTCATGTACTGTGGGAGGAGGTGGTGAATTCGTCCAAAACATTTTACCAAATTCAAGAAACGTGTCGTAATATAATTGAAATTGCACATAATAACGACAACAACATGTGTCACGTATAGTAATAGGTCTAACATACCATGGTTTTTGTTGCAGAAATGTAGTGATTAACACATTAATTCCACAACGATTTTTCTTGAATTTATTGAACGATTGTACTTGTGTCATATCCATTATATGTTTCGGACTGATTTCATATACCCCTCGTGATACTCTTTGTCGTATCACATCCCTTGAATTTGGTGAAACTCGAGCGTGTGCCAACCAATATTCCCGTACAATATCTTTAACACCCGCTCCCATTATATGTTTGAAGGTTGTCTACAAATAATTGCCCAGCAAACAAGTTCATCATTTTCATCTATTTGCATTCTGAATTTGCTATGTTTCTATAATGTCTTTCTTGAGGTTCTAACTTCTTTTGCTAGTTGTGTTGTCAAACGTTTTTGTCTAGTACTAGCTGAAACAATTGCTGTCTGAATTGCTTTACGTGCAGCACTGGTATGTTTCTTCTTGGATTTTCCAAATTTTTTTATTGCATCACCTATATTTTCTATCACATTATGTTTCAATTTCGACTCTTTGGTCGCGTCGTGAATACCCAATAATGACGTAGCATCTTCTAACTTCTTGGACACTAATAAACATCTCAAAATTTGTGCTTGTCTTGTTATTGAATAATTCTTCAGAACATCATCATAAAAGTTTTGAGCATGATATCGTGTAGCATGTATGGGTATTTTTTTTCCATATTTGTTGCAATCAATGTCTTCTAACATTTTATCATCAATGGTGAAAGTACCTAAAAATCAAGTTAAATTTAATTTAATATATATCAAAAAATACAATTCATTATAAAAAATGAATTTGAAAAATATATGATATATACTTGAACTTGAACTTGATCTTCAATATTGACTTCATTGACATTAGCATGTAAATCTCTGTTTACATCTTCAACAATGGTCTCTTCAACTTCAATTTGTTATTCTTGTACTCTATTTTCAATTTCCATTTCATCAACATTATCATGTAAATCTGTATTTATATCTTCAATAATTGTCGCTTGCGTTTCTGTAAGCCTTGCTTTTTTGGCATGATATTTAAGTTTTTTTTTTTCTCTATTCTCATCATCATCATCATGTTTACGATTATGTTTTCTTTGACAGTTTCTCTTACTGCCCATGATTGTTTAATCTCTAGATGATAAATTAAAGAATCATCACTTTATAGTAAAAAAAGAAAATTAAGATTTAAAAATGTTTAGTTATGAAATTTATAAGCACATGAACTGAAATTGACTTCACCTTATCAAAATCTTGTAAGAGTCTTTTGAAGAAAAACTCATTGGAAAGAAATTTCCTTTGAAAATACCCCTTGAAAAGAAATCTTCTTTGAAAAAAACCTTCTTTGAAAGAAATACGATCTCTTTGACAATAAATCACATTTGAAAAAACCCATTAGAAAAGAATAAGAACACCTTCTAAAGAAATATTCTTTGTAAAACCACTGGAAAATAACTTCTTTGAAAAAATACCTAGGAAAAAAACCTTTTTTGAAAAAACTACTTGGAAAAAAAAATTCTTTGCAAAAATATTTTGGAAAAAAAATCCTCTGAAAAAACCCTTGCAATAAAGAAACTCTTTTGCAATAATAACTTGGGAGAACAACTCTTTGAAAAAACCCTTTTCAAACAAATAATAAGAAAAAATACATCTCACTTGCAAAACCTTTTTTGAAAAAACCACTTGGAAAAATACTTTGTAAAAAAAACCTCATTTGCAAAAATATCTAGGAAAAAAATTACTTTGAAAAAACCCGTTGCAAAGAAATAACTCCTTTGCAAAATTATCTTGGGAAAATAACTCTTTGAAAAAACCCCTTCTAAAAAAATAAGAAGGAAAAATACAACTCCTTTGCAAAAATAACTTTGAATAAAAACTTATTTGCACAAAATACCTTGGAATATTTTTTTTTTTGCAAAAATGCTTTGTAATAAAAACTCTTTAAGTGCACCATTTGGAAAGAAACTTTCTTTGAAAAAAATACTTGGAAAAAATACTTTATAAAACAAACTCCTTTGCAAAAATATTTTGAAAAAAAAACACCTTGAAAAAAACCCATTGCAAAGAAATAAGAAGTGCAAAAATACCTTGGAATATAAACTCCTTTGCAAAAATACCTTAGAAAAAAACTCTTTGAATGTACCCCTTGGAAAGAAATAGAAAGAAAAATATCTTGTTAAAAAAACTCCTATTGCAAAAGAAATCTCCTTTGAAAAACCCTTCAAAAATATTTTGACCAGAAATATGCGAAATTAAAATGTGCGAAAATAATGAATGTCTTTAGTTTATTTATACAAGTATAGAAAACGTATTTTTTTTCCTAGACGACGAATTTTTTTGGGCGTTTGGTTATTCGGTTGAATAACCTTTGTTGAAAATAATGACTATGTTACGGAAAAAGGTTATTCGACCAAATAACCTCTGAAACCTGGAAACTTCACCTTTCTGCACAATTTTTAGGTTTCTCCATTTTCGGAAGGTAAAAACAATCTCTTACACTATAAAGCGACTGTCAGACTTGATACCATTAGTTTCTTCATTGAATCTATTTCCGAATATATAGATTTTGTTGTGTATAGGTGAAATCTAATATTTTTAATTGTTTTTTTCTTAACATATGTGGAGTTTGGTTTCATCTCTTTCAAAATGCAATGAAATGAAAAATCCATAGCTTTAAAAATACACCACCAACAAAATTGAAAAAAATATGGTCCAGTTAATTGGCGTGTCTACTTCAAAAGGGTATTCGTATATTTTTTAGTTTTATATTCAGTTGAGAGAAAAATTTTGCGACAAAAAACATGTTGAAAATCGACAAGGTTTCCCCATTAATTGAATTAAAAAAAAATATAATAATTAGTATATAGATCCATTGGTTACAAAATTATAGTCATGCAGTAGTATATTTTGTGTAGATTGTCGTAGCATATTTTGTTTTTGCAAAAAACAATTTTAACAATGATTTTACGTTTGTGACAAAACATGACTATTTTGTAGTCCTTTCATTTTATAAGAATACACTGTCAAACATTTACCAAATCGACATATCAAATCTCAATAAAAAAAATTGAAAAAAATATGATAGAAAGCTAACATAATTCTCTAAAACTTTTCTTTTTAGTCAAAAGTGAAATTCCAAACAAAAATATCACTTTTATTCACCCAAAGTTGGAAAACATTAAAAAAAAAAAAATTATTTTCTCACGGGACCCCCCAAAATAGACACCCATCTTCATGGATTCACCCGTTTTGACACTATGATTGTTTCACTAACCTAGAACTATGTGGAGGATTGGTTATTTAGATATATCAACCTTATTTGATTTAGTACACTAAGGTTCACTATTCTACTTTGATGCAAGATGACCACAATACCTATGAATTTTTATGAGTAGAAATTCTAGTGGTTTTATTTGAATGAATAAGTAGATCCATTGAGCATCCATGACTGCCATAGAAAAGGAGAAGATAAATCTAGTGGAATTTTTAGAATCTAATTATATTACAAATATTTGATCCAAGGAAAAATTTAGGGGCAAAATTTGGACCATGGGCTATTTTTTTGATGTTTTTTTCCAAACAAATATTCACCAATTTCCATTTTTTTCTAATATGATTCACCCAAATTCGATGGGATAGATTTTTTCTACTATAAAAATATCCAAAATTGTTCAAAAACTATATAAAGTTCTTAATAATTTGAATAGTTTTACAAAAATTTTGCCAAACATTTTATGGTTTCAAATTTAAGTATTTGTAAGATTCGCCAAGGTTTCTACACTTTAAGAAAATTATGGATCCTTAAAATTTTCCCTGATTTGATCAATGACAGCACAATAATTGTTGATTTCAGTCAAGATAATGGTAGAGGGATATATTGTTGCCAAGTTTGTAGTTCAGCTCAACTAGTCTTTTTCCCAAGCAGAGGAACAATTCAAGAAGGGATATTGGGAGAGGGTGGTGAAAGAAATTACAACTTGGATAAAGATGTTTTTGGTAGAAAAAGACTATATGCAAGTTAACCCAATGGTCATGACACAGTAAGCACTTATGATAAGGGGTGACATAGGATAGAACCAATCGTATGAGTATATAAAGGTAGAATGTACCATGGAAGAGACACAATCTTAGGAGAGACTGGAGAAGGATTTAAACTAGAGTGAAATATTTGAAAGTGGTGTGTAAATACAATAAAGGAGATTCATTGAGAAGATAAAGTAGTGACTAGAGATATTGAAGAGAAGGGGAGAATAGAAGCATGACTAAAGAAGTTATGGAAAAGAGGAGAGAAAGAAAATATGTGATTAAGATATCAGGGATTGATAGTGGAAGGAAGCCAATGAAAGAGGAACAAGAAGAAAAAGAGTAAAAGGAAGAAGAGAGAGTGATAAATTGAAGTGCAATAGGAATAGGAGGAAGAATAGGGAGAACATGTTCAAACTAATGGATCAAGACATTACAACTAGAAGTTGCATTAGAAGAGCATTATGATTAGTCAACATAAGAGGGCATCAATATTACGCTTCAAGATAGTGGGCCACTTGATGACATCCTTTGAATATTTGAAGGAGGAGGCACAAGATTAGTGTACATGATATAAACTAAAGATACTGGACTTGACTTAGAACAATGATCACCCTTTATGTAGTTTAACCCAACCAAGGTAATTGCTAATATTTCTTGTAGTTTTGATCTAAAACCACTCCATAACAATGGTTCAAGAGATAGTTGTGATAGACAATTGAGTTCAAGAGGAATTATTAATTATGAATATATATCTATCAAGTTGATTGCTTTTAATTTTAAATGGATAATTACACTTTTTTAAAGAAATATTTTTATTTTGTAGTAAACTATCTTCAAGTTGTTGGTAATATACAAAAATTTAGAGTTCTCATCCATCCACAACTCTAATCAAGCTTTTGATGATTTAGATTAATTCAAAATTGGGAAAAACCTCTAAGGAGATTCCACCATGCATCAACCTTGAATCATGTTATATGTATAACCATGCCTAAAATTTATAATAGATTCTTATCATATTTGTGGCTAGAAAGAGGTTATATTTTCTCTAACATTTGCTTACTTCCTCTTTTAGAATTGACATGGATCCATCTTAAATTTGGATCTATCAAACTTCTAAAATAATCAAATCTTTTGAGATATAAATTTTTTAATTATTTAAGATAATTATAAGTTGTTTATACTGTCACTCAACTAAGTAGATCTAAAAAATCCAACATTATATGGAGACATGGATATGTAAAAATACATTACTGATTGTTGTTAGGATATTTACATTTGTACTATAATAATATTCTTTGTAAGTATCACATATATAGTATTTCTATTTATGTGCAATTGCAAATCTAGTATCTTTTTTTTATCTTTCTATGTAATAGTTCTTATACTATATGTTTATATCAAAATCTCTCTCTTTCATAAATATAAAGATATTTTAATTCATATTTGCATCATTATTTATATAGATATTTTGATTTATGTTTGTACCTATATTTATCTAACATATAGTATCATTAATATTATTTATTATAAGCTAGTAGTGTAAACATGCTACATTTTGGACTTTTTCCTTGAAATTCACCATAAGAGTTTCTTGTATTGGTTATATTAATTGTTGATATTTAATAATGAAAAGGCAATAGGGGTATTTGAGGGCATCAAATCCATTTATATATTCAAAATTGCAATTTCAACAACGAAAATTTGCAATTTAATCAAAATTGATAATGAAAATAGAAAAAAAATTCTTAAAAAAACTATAGAATAAACCATTGTCTTATTTAATCCCAGAAGGGGTAGAGAAATTGGTAATGAGTAATTGAGATGAAAAGTTGTAAATGGAAGGTCACAAGTTCAAATCCCCATGGGTACTTACTTACAAACAAAAAAACCATTATCTTATTTATAAATAAAATAAAATACTCTTCAACAAGAGCACTCTGGAAACCTTAAAAAATGAGATTCTTGAACCCTACAAACAAATGGGAAGCCAAGCTAACTCTACCTAAATGTTGCACTAAAACACCCTTTTATTTGGGAACAAATTTTGCTCAAAGTTTCCATAATTAAGCTCCATTAAGAAACCAACATGACACATAATAAACATGAAATGCTTGAAGATTACAACCAACACCATTCAACTTCCCTATAAATGAAAGGCCCTTATGATGCTATATACAACTTACAATGCAACCTCTACAAACACCAATCCTACATGCTAATTTGATAACAACCCAACTCCAAAAGAAATCCCCAAATATCGTGCAATAAAATTAGATCAAATATATATAACCAAACAACAAGGATCCTAATCTGTCCAAACCAAAAATTAATTTTATGAGCACCAACTACGGATTCACAATGCCAAAAATTAATTTTATGAGCACCAACTACGGATTCACAATGCCAAAGCTTTGGCCATTATTTTATATGCAACAACGAACAAAGTGATAAGCTTGATCATCCAATAAACTTCCTCATCCCTTGATTGAGAAATGAAACTTTAATTAATAACAATATCCAATTTGATTGAGAAATGAAAAGAATATCCAATTTGAATTTTAAAAAAAGACATAGAATATCATTAAAGAGTTTTGCACAAAACATCTCACGAATAAAATAATAATATTTTCGTTTCCATTTATGCGATACCTTCCTTGAGCAAATTGCTTTCTAGTACTCATAAGAAACTCTTCCATTCTGTCAACAATCTCCTATGATTGAAAAATAACAGTGTAATAATTGTTCGAGACTATTGCATCTGGTGTATTTAATTCTCAATGAATTGACAATATTCCATTTTCTATGAACGTCGTTTGCATATTTCACTATGTCCCGATTCCAGAAGCCCACCGCAGTCTGAAAAGAATAATATGATCACGCGCTTTCATAAATTATTAGAATTGATAAAATCGCTGCCTGTTCAATGTTGCCCGGAATATGCTTCAAATCACAGCAGCTAATATGGACCCCGGAATATGCTTCAAATCAGTACAGCAGCTAATATTGCCCATCTGTTCACTGTCTTTACATGAACCATGACTGATTCATGGTTGGCCTGTTTTACATGAAGCATGACAGATTTAGGGCTGGCCTCCTCTGCTTTATTGACAAATTTAGGGTTGGCCTCTGCTTTATTGACAAATTCAGGGTTGGCCTGTTTTACATGAAGCATGACAGATTCATGCAGGTCGGCCGGTTTTACATGAAGCATGCCAGATTCATGGTTGGCTGGCTCTACTTTAATGACAGATTCATGGCCGGCCTGTTTTACATGAAGCATGACAGATTCATGGCTGCCCTCTATTTTACATGAATCATGAGACATTCATGGCTGACTTTAATAACAGTGTTGTCATATAAGTGGCTACTTTTTTGGACATGACTCACGATAGATTCATGCTGACCTGTATTTCTGTAAGCAAAATGGACGCATCCTTTTATATTTTCGATTCTTGTTGACTTTAAATCAATTGTGATATAAATTGATGTGGATTTTTTTCTATTAGTTATTAATATAAGGTGTAGTTTGATTGTTGTATTTTTTTAATTTTTTTTTAAGCATATTTTTGGTTTTATTTTGTTTGTTTGGATGCTAGGGGTATTATAGGGTGTTGAATTTATTTATGAATTTAAAAATACAATTTAAACAGCTAAAAAATATAATTTTTTTATAGATTTCCAACCAAAACCCATGCTTAAAGTCGAAAACTTAGAATAGATAAAATGCTCTTAATATAATATATAACCACCAAAGTGGAAAACTTAGAATAAATAAACTGCCCTTTAATATAATGAGTAGCATGTTGATTATTAAAGTGCAACCTAATAAGAACAGTTTATCAAATGGAAGTTTTGGATCAATTTAATGTGGTTCATTGATAAATGATAAAATTCTCTTTGTGTGGTGAAGTTTTGGATTAATTTAATGTGGTCCATTAAGAAAAGATAAAATTTCTTTTTTTTTATGACAATAAATCTAAAAATCAATTTGATTATCATATATTATCTAAACATTAATGGCAAAAACATGAAAACTATATCATATTAATAGAAAAAAGATAAAAATCAATTATTTTAAAATTGAATTTAAGTGAGAATATTCAAATTCAAAAATTAATTATTTAAAATTTTAAATATCATATAAAATATTACTGATGCATGAGCTGGTTGTATATGGGGATTCAAGAGTTACCATAAAGTGGGCAAAAAAGGAGTTTAACTTAAATGTTATTGCTTTTACTTAATGGTAGATTGGCTTTCTAAAGAAGCATACCAGGGAGATGAAGGTGTTTTATTTTGGGATGAACTTATGGATGACCTAATTATTGATCATGGTTTAGTCAGAATCTTTGATCTCTAATTATGATGATTTGATTATTATTGCTTGTCCATAATGTTGTAGCTTTTTGAAGTTTTTGGAACGTCGAGATGTGATAATGACTCGGAAGAATGTTAATGTATGACTTGTAATGTATTTATTTTTCTGCGGAAAAATAAAATAGTAATATTTTGGTTTCCATTTATCCCTTATCGTTTTGTTTTGTAGTATTCATAATTGAATGAATGAAGTCTTCCATTCTCATAATAATCAGTGAATGATTGAAACTATGGACGAATAATATGATAATTGTGGTAGATGTATTTAATACTAAACTAATCGTGTCATTTTCTGTGACGTCCTTTCACATATTTCACAATGTGAAAGTGCCGATTCCACAAATATTAAAGCATGAAAATCGACACCTTCCGTTGTGAGAAAGTAAACCGGAATAACAACAAACATTACGTACCAATCTCACGCGATATTTCAAATTAATTGCTATCAATACGTTCGACAAATCACCTTTCGGCGGCATGTCGATTCCCGTCGGTGGATTGGACGTGATTGGTCGGCTATTTTTAGGGTTCACATCACATTATCAATTTTCCTTAATCAACCAATTACTTCTAACAATTGATTCGGCAATTTTCCTTAATCAACAAATGACATCTAGGGTTCACATCACATTGTCAATTTTCCTTAAACCTGTCAAATTTGATTCGTTTTATTGTTTTCAAATGCCTACCTTTAATAGATTTATTGCAACAAACAAATTTAGTTATGAAAATCTAATTCATGGCATGTTTCAATGAAGTTGGCTTGTGAGCTTTAACCAAATCTTTCAAAGGTTCATCCAACCTTTCAGTAAAGAGTAATACCAATCGAACCATGGAGATATCAACAATCATAACTGATAATTTTTGGAATTCCAACATGTACTCCTCAGGGGTTCTAGTTTTCTTCAACTGCGATAGTTCCTTGAAAGGCATTTTAGGGTCTTTTTTGATCAAAACTTTCCACGAACCAGTTAACAAACTCTTCATATGATGTGACTTGATCATGTCCCAAGTTTTTAAGTCCATGGAACCACCAATCATTTGCTTCTCCCTCAAGATGCAGAATAGCCATTTTTAAAGAATCCTCTTCAAACATTGGATTCAGCTGAAAATGCACATCTAACTTTTGTACCCAAGTATTTGCAGAACTTTGTGGCGGTCCATCATGAAGGAGGATATAAGAACTAAGAGCATCGAAGGGAGTAGAGGAAGTGATATATGAAGTGCAACAAAAGGGATAGCGTGTTTAAACCAATGGATTGGAGACATTGAAGAGAGAGCTAAGTTAAAAAGAATTTGATAATCAAACACAAGAGAGCTTGGTCATCAAGCTCCAAGACGACGGGTCACTCAATGTCATATATTTCAACTATTTGAAGGAGGTATTGTACCAACATATATCGCACATGTTGTAATATGAGGGACTACATGTGGTTATTAGTAGTGCATCACAAGCATACAATCATGCACATAAGCATACATACATAAAGTGAACAAGGAAGAAAAATAGTGGTAATGCTACTAATAAATAGATCTATATTATATTATCAAGCCATAATGTACAAAGGAAAGAACAACACTATATATTCACATATCACCAACCTATATATATAAGATGCACATTCAGTTAGACACATAACTGTTTAACTACCCTACAATCAACTTAATTGACTCAACTAGATTAGCCAACCAAGTGGGTGGTCATTTGAAAGGGCCTAGTCAACCCATCGAATAGGATCCTCCAACATCTCCCACACTTGAAAATTATTCTTCTCTATTAAGAGAACATGGAGATGTAAAATTACAAAATTACAAAAGTTACAAATTTTCCATAAAATAATAGCACTATGATGTAGATTTTGTTAAAGGTGAAGTACCAGTTGTGCAAGCTCCAACAATGGTGGGGGCACGGGTGACCAATTGTTGCTAAAATTCCTCCTAGTTGACTAATATAGTGTGGATGTTTGTATTGGTTGCAGTTAAATTTGATAGTCGGGTCATCTTCTCGGCCATGGGTCTATTACTTAATCGCTTTAAGTCAAGACCCACGAGTTGTTGTAAGACTGTTGTGGTGTGTGAGAGATGATATGTGATCTTAGATAGTCTACTAGACTCACCTTGGGAGGAATTGGACTCATGTAGCCACTCGATTTCCTTATGTTATATATCATTGAAGTGATGCTTCTCCAAGTTGATTTGATCGTATAAGGATCTGACAGTTTCAGGGTCAACAATGGCTTTTCTTATGCTCATGTCAATAATAGTGACTTGAGTCTTATGGATATTGATATAGACTTGTCCATAATAGGAGTACCAATTATTAAGAACTAAGGTTGATTTTTTGGAAACTACTTCATATTCCTACAACTATTTGTCCCTTCATGAAAATATTTGGTTTTGGTCAGCCATCAAGTAGTGGCTTTTCTCATGTTCGGGTCAATAATAGTGACTTGAGTCTTATGGATATTGATGCAAACCTATCTATAATAGGAGTACCAGTTATTAAGAACTAAGGTTGATTCTTTGGAAACTAATTCATATTCCTTGGCAACTCTTTGTCCCTTTCTGAAAATATTTGGTGTTGGTTGGCCATCAAAAGGGAGGTTTTATAGTCTTGATGATGTTGTTATTTGTCTATGACTAAATTGAACTAGGTCAGTAGAGTACCAAAAAGAATATGCAAGTGATAAATATGTTGGTCTGGATGTGGGCCTACCAATGGTCCTATTAGTTGTTCTGCCTCAAATTTGTAGTTTTTCTAGGCATTCTACTCAACAATATTGATCAAGGTTTTTAGTTTCTTGACCAAGTTAGTCGTTTGTCGATTGCATTCTTTATTGATTGCTTTTAAACTTTCCTGTAATATTTCATCTGATGCCTTTTCTGGTGAAAATACACTAATAGTCTCTTCAATCGTGGTCATTTGTTCAATATGTATCCTAAGGCCCAAGAATGAATTTTTCTTATAATTCATTTTATTCTTCCTAGTTGACTTCTCTCTTTCTGATGGAGGCTCAGTTCCACTGGTTGGGAGATTTTCTGGGTGAGGTGCCGACAAAGTAGTTGGGGTCGAGGAAGTGATTAATAGAGGGGTCGATGGATTTGTCAATGGAGAGGTTGACGAAATGGTCAATGGAATGGTTGATGAAATGGTCAATGGAGTGGTCAAATATGGAATGGTAGGAAAAGTCATTGGCATAATGGTTGAAGTTGTTGTTACGGATGCACTTGGAAGTTGCAAAAGTGGTAAGACAAGTAATTTGATGGGTGGTGGATTAGTTCAGAAAGCATAAGGGGATGCTGGGATTAAGTGTTGCAGTTGGGGGGTGGCCATAGATAATATCTAGCTGGACATTGATGGAAGGCCTATAATCATTTGGATGAGTTGTGGGTTAAGGGTGGGAACCGATGAAGATAAGAAAGGGGATTGGTGAGATGATCCTAACAAGGGGAGGGGGGTAGGTTCTTCTATAAGAGGGGTTGGAGAGGGTGGAGTTTCTTTGGTTAATTCAATTTCACATTATGCAGTCAGTCAATTGGTTTTTCTGGTATTTGTCATAACATTAGTGAATAAAAGTTAATTTTCCCTATCCTTCTTTGTTACTAGGCCCTACTCTGCTATTGTGATAGGGATTTATCGATCTACTGCT
Source organism: Larix kaempferi (assembly GCA_027924585.1). Classification (NCBI taxonomy): domain Eukaryota; kingdom Viridiplantae; phylum Streptophyta; class Pinopsida; order Pinales; family Pinaceae; genus Larix; species Larix kaempferi. The sequence goes on from BSBM01000047.1 coordinate 44,099,065, forward strand.
CAATTGTAACTTTATTATGTGATTCTTCTATAATTATTTTTTTTCCTTTTCCTATGCATCGGTGATGTCTTCTCCAGCCAGCAAGGTCAGAAGCAACTTTTGCTTCCTTACTTGTTTTCAGGAGTTAATAGCCAAATTTGCTCACCGTCCATGTCATCATCTTTGTCATCCATATACATCACCATTCTGCATCATTGGCACCATTTTCCACCTTATTCCATCAACATGACATTAGGGAAGTGATAGAAAACCAAAAAATGAAAGTTAAACCCTAAATTGACCATCTTAGGAGGAGTTCGTGGGTTTACCTCAAAATCAACGACATGAGTCGTAGATTTCCCCCTGATAAGATAAAATTGGTCCCAAAAAGTGATTTTTCATCAAAAAATTGTCTACTAATAAAGAAAGCACCAAAAGTGAATACAAACCTTGACGTGGTCCAAGTTAGTTAATGGATCTAGGTCCCAAATATATAATTTCTCCACTAAGAAATCAAGTAAATGGATAATTTTCACATTTCTTCTAGATCCATCTCTTGGCCATTCTTTTTTCTATAAAAAATCCCTCAATGTCCCCCATTCCATATACATAATTTACTTCTCTCACTCATGCCATTATGCTGCCAAAATTCTCCCACAAATAGGAGCAAGCCACATCTTACCTTCTACTTCACCTAAAGGATATTACCATTATGATGGTTAGCTGGAAGTTGAGAGATCATGAAGTAGACAAATGGACATGTTAGGGAACCTCTTCACCTTGAACAATAGAATATAAAATAAAATAGCAGAAGGGAATTGTATTCCAAGCAAAGTGGGGATGTCTAAAGACATTGTTATAGCACTTAAGCACAATGCATCGTGATTAGAACATCACAATGCATTATCAAAATATTATTCGAACACATCAATCATATCAACATAACCCATAGGGTTATTTTATAGTCTCCATATTTAACAAATTTCCTTGGAGGAGGATCTGGTCCACAAATAGGGGTCGTTGGTTCTAACCATTTCCATGAAATATGCAACATCCCATAGTTTATTTGGTTGTTCTATTTGATTCATCCATGGCCTCATCAACCATTCAATCAACCACTCATTCAAACCTCCATTCGACTACTCTACTGTTCGAATGATGTCCTTCGATTGGTTGTCTTTAGAAGATCAAGAGGTGTGATGAACTTGCATAGCCTTAGGCTCCAACACCCCCCATCAGAAAAATGCTCTAGAGACATAGTAGGTGAAATTACATTCTCTGAACATCCCCCTATAGTTGCATCTTCCTAATGCCCAATCATAACCCAAAGTTTCAAAAACTTAGATTTTAGTAGAGGCTTCGTAAATATATCAACAATCTAATCATCTATCTTGTAATAAACAAGCGAGACAACATTGTCCTATACCAATTGCTCAAATAATTAACATGAAGTTCAACATGATTCATTTTTTTGTGAGCAACAAGATTATTGGCAACCTGAATTGTACTATAATTGTCACAATGGATAACATTCGAGGCCTGAAAAGGAAACCTAAGCTCTTCTAGAAGCTAATGAATCCAAACAGTCCTGGTACCTTATTTGACAATGACATGATATTATTCTTATGTAGTTGAAAGGGAGACTACCTTATGTTTGTTACATGACCATACCAAGGGTCCATAACTTAATCAGAACAAATAAATAGAACTATACTTTTAGTCGTCAATGTCACCTCCCAAGTCATATTAGTAAACCTGGCCAATGGTTCTGTACCGCGGAAATACTTAATACCATCATTTGATAAGTTTATCCAATATAGTGAACAATTCTCTTTTTGGATTTCTAGTGCCTTTCTCGAAAATCCTACATGAACAGAGAGACCACACTAACAATAAGGAGAGATCATGTTGACTATGAGTTAAGTAAATCAGACTACCGACCAATTGTCGATAAAGAGTGGTGTTGACTTGTAGAGAGTCATAGTCTTTAGACAACTTCACATCCATCTAATAAGGTGTAGCACAAGGCTTACAATCATCCATTTGGAATTGTTTCAAAATATCCAAGGCATATTTTGGTTAAGAAAGAAAGATACCATCATCCATTTGCAAAATTTGATTGCCCAAAAAGAAATGGAACATACCAAGATCATCCATTTTAATGGTATCTGCAATTTTTTTCTTCAAACCCAAAATCAGATTGACATTATTTCCAGTTATCACTAAATCATCAACATACAATGCTATAATCAAAGTATCACCATGAACATGGAATGCATAAATAATGTGATCATATTCACAACGTTTGAAGCCAAGATTAACAAAGTAATTATCAATCTTCTCATACCAAGAGTGAGGTTCATGTTTCAGACCATTCAACGACTTCTTGAGTCGACAAACAAGACCATAATCTATCAAAAATCCAGGAGGTTTCTCCATATAGATTTATTCATAGAAATATCCATTAAGGAAATCAATTTTAACATCCATTTGATGAAGTTCCCATCCAAAACAAGCAACAAGGGAGAGAATTAGTCAAACAGAGTTCATCTTTACAATAGGGGAAAAAGTTTCAATGTAGTTGTTGCCTTGTTTCCGATAGAATACATTGGATACCAAATGGGCCTTGTGGCACTAAACAACATCATTGGAAGTAAAATTGGTCTTATATACCCATCAACACTTCACAATATTCTTTCCTTGTGGTCGAGGAATGAGTTCCCAAGTCTGATTCTTCTTAAAAGAATCAATTTCAGCGGTCATAGCATCTTTCCATTCAAGCACCACCTTGTCATCAACATACATGAAAAGATCATAGGTTCCAAGACATGCCATCAATGCAACATTGCAATATTGTTCTTGACTGTAGGTCGTTTGACCAATACTAGAATCTCCAACAACTTCAATAGTTTTAGGATCCCATTGAGGTAAAAAATTCGGAGGTGATTCAGTTCAATGATTTTTAGTTGAACGAGTCAATGTGTCGACGTCTTCAGGAAAGGTAAACCGGATACCAATCGAATCAAGATTATAATTCATCAATCCAATTGAAACTCCAAAGAAGGGTATAGTTGATCCATATTATTCAAGAATATCAAACGGATCACTGTGCAATAGACTAGAGGATGAATTCAACAATCTATTACCTGAAATACTCCCATCAAAGTTCACATTTCTACTCAAAATGATATTTTTTTTGACAGGTTCAAACAATCGATATGCTTTTCATTCATCAAAATTCTCTGAGGACTAGGAGCAACCCACATCTTACCTTCTATTTCATCTAAAGGAGATTATCATTATGATGGTTGGATGGAAGTTGGGAGATCGCGAAGTAGACATATGGACCTTCCCTTGGATAGCTATAGGGGCCTCACTTTCTCTTCACTATACCAAGGTGCACATCTCTATTGCAATACTTCTTTATGAAAATATAAAACATTATTTGATTCTTCATTCATTTATTTGACATTCATTATGTGTGATGTTATTAAAGGATGGGTAGATCTTGTTTGCTTTGTTTTGTTCTTTAACTTTCCTTTCATTTGAATCTATACCAAAGTTTCACAACCCTTTGGTATGTGTCATTTTGCACTTGTGTGTAACCATTTGTACACAATATATTTTGCAAACCATACCGAGAAGGATCCATAATCCCCCTTTCAGTTTTATTAGATTTCATTTTTCCAACCATATTTTGAGTGTATTTTTGCTTCAATCTAGTTGTGTTTGATGTCCATCTTTTTTTTTTAGAGTCGCCATTAGGTTCCCTAGCCGAAACCCCATCTTTTTTAGCCACAACTGAAATTTGATTTGTCATTTTTTGCATCTTTGGGTTCAAGTTATGCATTTTTAGCCAAATACCGCGACCCGAGTCATTGATTTCCCTTTGAAATCCACAACCTGATTGCGATCATTTACATTGAGATATCATAGATTTATTTCAAGAAAAAATTCATTCAATTTAGTAGTGAGATTATATTGATTCTCTTTTCATCATTATACAAGAATTTATATTTCCTTGTCATTTACATTTGATAGTTGTGCACATCACTTGTGCACACACTCTCACATCTTAATTCAAACATCACTTGGTTCATGACCGCAAGTGGAGTATAACAATCAAACTTAATATAAACAAATTAAATTCCTCACTTGAGTGCCAAAAATAATTTTTTATTTAGGTTTGAATTTGGGGATAGGCATCCAAACAATTCTCCCTAGTCATTATACATCTAAAACATAGTGGTCGACTTTCTAGAAAGCCAAAATCCTCTAATACAGTCAAATGTAGTTTATGCCAATTTGTGGGTGGTCCCATCCTTTCAGGGCAATACGTGTCAAGAATGAAATGGAATGGATGAGTGATGAACCTTCCCCATTTAGTACTGAAGATAATCCAGATTGCTGCCTTCAGGACGAAGCTGTAGCTAACTCATTTGAAATGTTCGTGTACAAGGTAGATTAGTAGCCATTCTATTATGAATATTACCTATATGTTATCCCATTAGGTGGGGGATACCTATAACATATAGCATTTGACATAGACCCTCTCTATAACTATTCCATTTGATCTTTACTCATTGGACTAGATATGACATGAGGCCCCTATTTGTTTCTAGTGTTTGGAAGACCTGATTTTTCTTTCTACTTATTTTATTCAGATGGGACTTAAGACCCCCATTGTGGAAAATATTTGAGAGATTTTTCATTTTTCTTTTACTTTGCTTATTGTATATCTCTTATAGTGCTAGCAGGTCTTGTCTTTTTCTAGCATGTCCGTTTCATTATTTCTTCTATTTGATAGATTAGATCACTTGTTTCACCCATGTTGCACTTGTTATTTTATTTGGTACCATTTACATAGTTGATATTATATGATTGGATCATTGTTTACATTAACCTTGTGTTAGATTTGCATTGTTGGATTGGTTTTCTTAGATACTGTCACCATAGCTTCCCCGAGGTACTCTCGTAGAATTTCGGTCTGACCCCCTTTGTATGGTTTCTTAGGATACACCATTGACTATGTAAGCCGTGTTCCAGCTCAACATCTTTCATGTTCACCTGATTACTCTTCTGAGACATCCGATTTTGACTCCTCACAATTTAGATCACCTTCACCTAACCATAATACTGGCACCATGGATGGTATTATTCCCACTTCGACAAGCATTCCTGGCACTGGAAGAATCCTTGCTTCTGGTGGAAAGAGAATCCCTCTTTTCAATGGAGGAATTGTTAGTGGTGGTCCCATTAGTGGAGCTATGACCAACACTATTGTTTTTCCGTTTGCCTCATACCTTGCTACGAGTTTTCCATTCATGGCTAGTTAAGGCTCAACAATAGGATATTATCTATGCACAATCTGCTTACCTATATACTATCATTCTCAATTCCCCTAGAGGGGAATCCTCTCGAAAAATTCCCCCTTGGACATCCCATGTCGCAAATGGTGGTATCGGTGTTGTTGCATCTTGTACAAATCCATATTCACCTTACCCTCCCCCTTCAAGTGGTTATGCATATGGTAATCCCCCAAGTGTTGAGTGTCATCACAAGGGCCCTACCCTAGCACTATAGTGTCCCCTGAATCCCTCTCACTCATCCTCACAGGTAGAACGACTACCTCATATTCGTCTCCTCCTTTGTCCCCCCATGTTCATGGACCATCATGAAGTGGAACCATATGTGGGGGTGCTTCTACCAGCTATGTGGCTCCTCTAGCCACAAACCCTTACTACCCTTTTCTTGGCCCACCACCAACCCTTTTAGTGCAGCCACACCTTGCAACTCCCCCTTTTCCTCATGGGAAATTTTACGCTCAACAAAATACACCTACCCAACCTACGCCCAATAACCAACAACTGCAGTCCAACAACTCCAAAAAGAAGAACAAGGGGAGGAACAAAAGAAATAACCAACGACAAGAAGGTGGGGGCCAACCCCCTAACCCTCTTGACAACATTAGAGGCAATCTGAACCCTGCAAATAAGGATCCTAATAAACATCCTAAGCAAGGTAAGAACCCTTATTTACGGACTAACCATCCATGTTCCTTTTGCGGTGTTTACAGGCATTACACTCACTATTGCCACCATCTTGCTAAGACTCACCAATTGTGGAATGAGGACAGCCAATGTGAGGCAGCTGATGCCAAACAAGGACAAACCGATCTTCCTCCACCTCATCCGACCCAATCACAACCAATGGTCTTGCAAAACCCCTTCCCAATGCAAGGGGTGGTCACAACACAACCTATGGCACCTTATCCATTTCTACAATTTTCTTCTGGTCATCCTAATGATCCTTCTGTCCAACATCTCCTCACGATGTTCGTTGATATCAACCTCTAGACTAGATGTAATCAATAAAGGGAAAGTCTCCACACAAGTCAAAGAAACTTTGCACCTACCTCATCCCGCTATAGACAATGTTTCCAAAATCCCCAAGATCCATTTATGCATTCAAAAATACAATTTCAACAATAATAATTTATAATTTAAACAAAATCAATAATAATAACAAAAAAAAATGTTAAAAAACTAGAAAACCAACAATTCATCTTATTTATAAAAATAAATTAAAAATTTCAATACACAATACTATAATTTATTATTACAAATGTGAAATTTTAAGAAAAATATAACTTTAGTTTTCCACACACATTCTCTCATGAATAAAACAATAATATTTTCCTTCCCATTTATCCTATATATTTACTTGTTCTATATTACTCATAATTTAATGAACCTCTTACTCATAAAAAAAAAAACTTCCATAGCATAGTATGTATTTCCTTTCTTCCATTACTCATTAATTAATCTTGAGCATCTAAGGAAGTGGAGGGAGTGATAAAGAAAATGCAATAGCATGTTTAAACTAATGGATCAAAGACATTTTTTTTTTCAAAACGAAAAATAGCTATATATTCAATAGAAATATATAATAAAGTGTCAAATACATAAACTTTCAATGAAGAAAGAGATCCAATACATTCAGGAGGAGCCAAACCAAGGCAACAACACCTCCTCAAGAAATATTCAAGTGGCACCATGAGATCCATCGACAGAGATAAAAGCCAAAGTCACCAAAAAGCCATACCAACAAACGTACCACAGATCCACTCCATAAAGATGGGACAAAATAAAATAAAAAGAAAATCCACAGAAGTGGAAGAGAGTAAAAACCAAAAAAGATACCGTCGCCAAAAGACCAAAAAAATATTAAGTTCCAAAACATTATAGTTAGAAGATGCATTAGAAGACAATTCCGATTAGTCGACATGAGAGGGCATGGCCATTGAGCTGCAAGACGATGGGTCACTTGATGACGTCTTCCGATTGTTTGAAGGAGGAGGTTCAAGAGTAATGGACATGGTAACGGACGTGGCCCAGAACGATCATCACCCCCTTACATAGTTTAACCCAACCGAGGTAAATGTTAGTCTTTCTCCTAGTTTAAGCACCCCATAACAATGGTTCAAAAGATAGTGGTGATAGAAGATTGACTTCAAGAGGAGTTGGTTCAAGAGATAGTGATGATAGAAGATTGAGTGCAAGAGGAATTACTTATTGTGTATAAATATTTTAATATAATGTATATACTTTTTTTTAATGTGGTTCACAATCTTGGAAAGGAGTTGCTATGTTTACAAGAAAAAATCACAGGGGGCTACTCCAAGGGGCCTCACGCCATCAACTCTGATTACGGAGCCTAACCTACCGGGGACATCAAGTGAGGCCTTTATATTCTATGCATAGCCACCCGAGGATTTGACCTCGGTACCTTCTACTTACAACTCACAACTCTCAACCACTTAAACTAACCCATCATACTTATATAATGTATATACTTCTATGTTGATTGTTTTTAATTTTAAATGGATAATTAATCTTCTAAATTTATATAATGTATATACTTCTATGTTGATTGTTTTTAATTTTAAATGGATAATTAATCTTCTAAATTTTTTTTTTTATTTTGTAGTAAATTATATTCAAATTGTTAGTAGTATACAAAAAGTTAGAGTTCTTTTTCATTTAAAACTCTAATCTATTTTTTGATGATTTGAGTCTATTCAAAATTGGGAGAAACCTCTAAAGAGATTCCACCATGTGCCTTGAATCATGTTATAACTATGACCATGTTTAACTGTATTTTTATCACAGTTGCTCGAAAGAGGTTATATTTGCTCCAACATTAACTTACTTCCTCTTTTAAAACCGACATATATTCATCTTCATTTTAATTTTATTAAACTTCTAAAATGATCAAATCTTTTGAAATATAATTTTTTTTTTAATTATTTAAAATAAATGTAAGTTGTTTTTAATGTTAGTCAACTAAATAAAACTCAAAACTACAGCATTATGTCTAAACATGGATATATAAAAATACGATTTTAATTGTTGTTAAAATATTTAAATTGATATTATAATAATATTTCCTTGTAAGATTCATATATATATAGTATTTCAATTTATGTGGGCAGCTTTATCTTTCTATGCAATAGTTTTTATATTATATGTTTATATCGAAATCTCTCTTTTATAAATGCAAAGGTTTTTTTATTTCCGGCTGCATCTATAATTATATTTTCATTATGTTTACATTTCTATATTTATTTAATATATAAATCATTAATATTATTTATTGTAAGGTAGTAGTCTAAACATATTATATTTTGGATCTTTTCTTATTATTTTGTTTAAAATTTAATAAAAAATTATAAAAATTATTAGAATTGTATATATTAGTTATTTACTTTTAAAATAAAAATTGAAAAGTTTAATTTACAAAAATTATTAAAAATACGAATTTTTAAAAATATATAAATTTAGAATTTTGCACTCAATATCTCATAAATAAAATAATAATATTTTCATTTTCATTTATTCCATATTTTGTTTTATAATATTCATATAAATAAATTTCTTAATCAATAAATTCTTTATAAATAAATTTATCACATATCTTGTTTTATAATACTCATATAAATAAATTTCTTAATTAACAAATTCTTCTGTAACATAATATGTGTTTTCCAATATCTCTCCCCATTGCCATTTTCAAATAATGAATGATTGGAACTATCATGTTCATTGTATTTAATAGTCAACTAAATTTTTACATACCATAGAATGTGTTTTCCAATATCTCTCCTCACTCTCATTTTCAAATTAATGAATGATTGGAATTATTGTGTCTGTTGTATTTAATAGGAAACTAATTGATAATAATTCATTTTCTATGAACATATTTTACAATGTTAAAGTGTTTATTGCTTATATCTTTTATTTATCATTTAAAAAAATATATTTTATATTTAACAAAAATATTTTTAAAAGTTATAAAAGAAGGGTAAAATGGTATGAGATTGTATATTTTTTTTCAAAGAAACAAGTATTAAAGAAAGTCACAATACATAGAGTAGAAGGAAGAATGTGATCTAACATTATGAATAAAAAGTTGTCTTAATATTCTATTGAATAAATAAAGCTATGATCCTCAAACAAAGCCAAATCTTTTTAAATATCTGGTTTGAGTGCAATAATCACCAAATAAAATAGAAATCCAACAAACACTAACCTAAATCATCCTAAACATTGATCCTCAAGAAACCTCCAACACTCTTTTGCATACTAACACTACCAAAAGATGTGCTTCACTAGGCAACGAGGATAGAGGCCATCATAAAGCTTGCACTTGGGAAATTTAGCCTTAGATGGAACCCTTGATAAATCACCAACCATCCAAAACTCTCCACTTTAAGAAAACCTATATGACCAAACTCTATGCAACAGACAAATATGTCCATCCTGTGAATCCCTAGATATCCAATGAACAATTAGGATTGGGGATAATGGATGTCGCTAATGAAGTATGGTATAGAAGTGATGAGAGTTGTACTATTGAAGTGGATATCCAAAACACCAACTCCAATCTCTCCAAAAAGGAAACCATTGAAGCTCCATATTGAAGGATGATTAGCAACAAGCATAAGATACTCTTAAGCAAGAGCACTCCAATCCTTACAAGAATAAGAGACCAAATCCCAAAAATCATCTTAGAGAAATATGCCCTTCCTACTCAATCTATGGGACAATAAATGAGGTAGCTATGCCACACATGAATCTTGACCCCTACAAACAAATCAGAAGCCAAGTTAAATCCCAACAAGCCCTACTACCCACCCATTGCAAACAAGCGAAACCAACAATTATCTTCTAGGTAGAATAGATGCTCTAAAAGATGAGGGAATAGGGGAAAATTTTAAGGAGATCCATAATTTTTTAAATTGTAGAGGCGAATATTACTAATTATCAAAATTTCAACCATGAAATGTTAGGCTATATTTTAAAAAAATTATTCAAATTTCTAAGGGTGTTAATTCCGGCAATATTTAGAGTAAAATTTTTTAATCCTATGGAACTTGGGCAAATCACATTGGAAAAAAAATGGAAAATGGCGAATATATTTTTGGAAAAAAACCTCAAAAATTATCCCATGGGCTAAATTTTGCCCCTAAAATTTTCTATGGAGGGAACTAGACACTTGAAAGAGATGAGGAGATGAGATGATCTCACACATTCCAAAAGTACTGTGAACTCTATGTGAATGTTTCTCTAAAAGCACTCGATATTGAAATAAGAACTGCCAAGGAGCTAAATTATGAAGACATCACACCACCCACTTGGCTACTAGAATAATCCCCTAAGTGGAAGCATTGTTCAAACCTATGTTACCAGAAACAAGAAATGAGAAACATAATGAGAAACGGAAACATAACGAGAAACGTGAATGGAGTCTCGAGGTTTCGCATACAAGACACGAGGAGAGAGAAAAAACATAAAAAACGTTGGATAAGAAGATAATATTGAGATTTAGAAGAACATTGGATAAGATGATGTTAGAAGTAAAGTGGTTGGATGCAGAAGTAGAGGTACAACAATTCTACTTTGAAATAGATTCCTCATTTCATATAAATGGAATCTATATTGGTAAATTTATCAAGATTTGAAATCATATGTTTCTAGATGTTTATGAGATATTTATTACTATTAATCATAATTTCTTGATTGTAAAGAATAAAACATGAAGGCGGAATTGCTGGCATTGTGGTGTGTACTGAAGGTTGCAAATATCTTTGGTCTTGTGGACTTAAAGGTTTACGGGGATTCCCAGGTTACAATTAAATGAGCCACTGGGGACTACAGCCTAATGTATGTTCTGGCTCTTCAACATTGGTGTCTGCGCACTAGGGTGGAGATCGACAAATGTGAGAAGATCACTTTTGAACATAATTATATAGAGCACAATGATTTGGTTGATAAGTTATCTAAGCAAGCTTTTGATGGAATCGAAGGACATCTTATTTGGGAGGAATGGTTTGAGCAAAATGTTCTAGAAAATGGGGCCCATTACTTTTTTGGGGATTATTGAGAATGAACAGTTTTTTTGATGGATGATAGTTAAGTTACAGATCTATTTTCTGGATCTTTTGTTATTTTTGTACGAGCCTACGTGCTTTGGTTATGATGGAAAGTCTTGAGAATATGAGACTTTATATATCTTTGTACTATTTGATTCTGGTGAATAGCAATAGTACATTTTTTTTCCTCTGAAAAAAAAAAAAAAAGTCAACTTTACATGTATTGCGATTTATCCTTAACAAATCGAGGAAGAAAATTTCAATTACAAATTGAAGACTTGAGTGTATAGCCTGCAACTCTTATCCATTCATTCTACTCAGGGTGAGATGCTTTGGGAGAACCAATTCAGTTGAGTGAAATAGGCAAAATCCATTCAAAATTCCTTGTGAACCCTAGGCGCTAATGATATAGTTTAATAAAATAAGAGGGAGTGAATGTTGTTTTTTTTTCTTCTATTCTTCCATAATGTAGACTTTACGGTACCGAGATGTGTAATTGAAAATCTCATCGAAGTTGTAAAACAAATAAAATCAAATTTCCCTATTTGTAATTGTCAATTTTTTTAAAAAAAATCCAGAATGACTCCAAGAAACAATAAGAAATGATTTTTGTTTCTTAAAAAACGGTTTTAAAACTTGAAAAACGAGAATGGTCGTAGAAAACGTTGTTTCCCATCCTGTTTCCATTTCTGACTTGTTTTTAGAGTGAAACGATCACCCATGTTATGTTTTTGGTAACGGAGGTTCAAACCAAACTCCTTTTCATTGGGAATAGTGCAAACATCCCATGGCACCATAGCAACCCTCTCTCTCCAGCATACTTGGACCACAACTAAGCTCTCAAAATATGCTCAAGATGTCATAATTGAACTCTGTTGAGAAACCAACATGACACATAATAAACATGAAGACTTCAAGAATACAACCAACAACAATCAACTTCTGTCGAAATGGAAGGTCCTTATGATGCCAAATTTGCAGCTTACTTTGCAACCTATAGAAACACTAATCCCACCTATTGATCAATGACAACCCAACTCCGAAGGGAATCCCCAAATATCATGTAATAATACCAAGTCAAATTTAAGACCAAACATCAAGGATCCGATATGGATGTAATTGAAACCTACTAACTAAAAGTTAAGTTTATGAACACTTAGACATGGCAAAATCTGTCTAAAAAAGTAGAGGTCTCATCAACAAACATCTTTTTTTTATTTAACCCTAAGAAGAGAGCCATCTACAAAGTAGTTGTTAAACATAGGGAAGAAGAATACTATGAATTTAACCAAGACATGTGTAGTTAAGACATATAAATAAGGAGCTAAATGACATCCCTCACATAATGATGCAACTAAATATGAGGAGACAAGGCCCTATTTACAAAAACAAAAGAAAAAGTATGGTGAACAAAGTGATCACTATGGAAACATTCCACAAAGTATCAAACCCGAAACGAATTAACATCTCAAACCAATTAACTCTTTGTAAAAGTCAGTTTTCAATATCGAAATTTGTTGCTTAGTTCCCTCGGTCACTCCATAGCCTCCCATGTAGAAAACCACATTGAGAAGAATGAATCTAGGTTTCAACAAACAAACCACATACTTTGCCACTAAGCAGATTCACAATGCCAAATCTTTGGCTGACAAAATATATCATTTAATGTACTAATAATTAAATGACTCTGTCACTCATGATAAACTTTCCCAACCTTGCAACAATCTCCTTTGAAACTAACGAATGATTGAAAATGAACAATATGTTAATTATTAGAGACTTTGCATCCCGTGTATTTAATTCTCAATGAATTGAAAATAATTCATTTTCTATTTCACTATGTGCAGATTCCATAAGCCCACAACGTTGCCCGGAATATGCTTTAATTGAGAGCAGCTAATATTGACCACAGATTCAGGGTTGGCCTGTTTTGCATGAAGCATGACAGATTCAGGGTTGGCCTCTACTTTATTGACAGATTCAGGGTTGGCCTGTTTTATATGAACCATGACAGATTCATGGTCGGCCAGTTTTACATGAAGTATGACAGATTCATGGTTGGCCGGCTCTACTTTAATGACAGATTCATGGCCGGCCTGTTTTACATGAAGCATGACAGATTCATGGCTGCCCTCTATTTTACATGAATCATGAGACATTCATGGCTGACTTTAATAACAGTGTTGTCATATATAAGTGGCTACTTTTTCTAACATGAGTCATGATAGATTCATGGTGACCTGTATTTCTGTAAGCAAAATGGACGCATCAATACTAAACTTATTGATGCAATTTATTGAGTCATTTTCGGTGACGTCCTTTGGAAATAAAGCATGAAAATCGACACCGTCCGTTGTGAGAAAAAGTAAACCGGAATAACAACAAACATTACGTACCAATCTCACGCGATATTTCAAAATTAATTGCTATCAATACGTTCGACAAATCACCTTTCGGCGGCATTTCGATTCCCGTCGGTGGATCCGACGTGATTGGTATGCTATTTTTAGGGTTCACATCGCATTGTCAATTTTCTATCAAACAATTGAGTTAGGGTTGGAATTTGACTGCCAAATTTAAACATCAAACAAACAATTAAGTCAGGGTTGGAATTTGACGGCCGGGAGGCAATTTGATGGGTTATAAACCTTATTACATCGTTGTTTATCAACATTGTTGATAAAGTGGTATGATTGTCAAACCTGTCAAATTTGATTTTAACGGCTGTATTGTTTTCAAATTCATAGATTTATTGAAAAAGCAAATTTCGCTATCAAAATCTAGTTTCGTTTAATAAAATATTTTTGTGATTTGTAAAACTTATCTTCCAATAATCAAATTTGAAAGAGACGACCATATTTAAATTAAAACGGTTATTATGTTAAATTTGATTGGTTGCATTGTTTTCAAATTCTTATTTTTAATAGATTTATTGTAAAAAGCAAATTTCTTTATTAAAATTTAGTTTCTTTTAGGTCATAATTAAATTTGAAAGAAAGGGTCATATTTTAATTAGAAGGGTTATTAGGTTGCATTATTTTCAAATTTGTAAGTATAGTAAATTTACTTAAAAAATAAATTTAATTATCAAAATCTAGTTTTGTTTTAATAACATATTTTTGTGATTGGTAAAACATATATTTCAATTCTAAGAGTTATTATTCCATTGATATATAGTTTTGTTTTAATAACATATTTTTGTGATTGGTAAAACATATATTTCAATTATAAGAGTTGTTATTCCATTGATATAAAGAAGGTAAAATAAACGAGGTTTTTCATTTAAAATTAAAACTTCAGATCTAGTATAATTAAAAGTTGAAGCATAGTATATTAAAGTATATGTATTTACTTAATTTTAAATTAAATTATAAAACAAGTGGATTGTAGTCTAGTGGTTTGACAAAAAAATAAGTTTTTCTAGTGTAAGAATCAATATAAGAGAATGACATTTTTCATTCCGAATAACTATTAAATCATGAATTTTGGCTTATTGAATCTTTCAAACACATACATAATGCTGAAAGATGTAAAACTATTAAATCATGAATTTTGGCTTATTGAATCTTTCAAACACATACATGATGCTCAAAGATGTAATTTATGTTTGTATAAAATATTATTGCATCTAACCTAACTAATAAGAAGTACAAACATTAATAAATACTATAGAACACTTTTCACTCAATAACATCAAAAGGTTTATGTGAACAATTTTAGAAAGACTTTGTGAAAGAAATTACAATATGGGTAAAGGTGCTTTTCGTGGAAGAAGACTAAATGTCTTCTAACTTGTTAATGGTAGTACAAACACTTATGTTTGATGGTAACATGGAATGGAAATAGCGTCCAATGAGTAGCTAGATGTGGAACATACAATGGAAGAGCTACAATCTGAGGAGAGAGTAGAGTAGGCTTTAAATTGGAGTTCAATATGGGTGAATCCGTGAAGATGGGTTATATACTTTTTGGTCAAAAGTGATAGTAAAAATTCAATATTTTACTCAAATATTAAATTGAAGCTCTCGAAACTCATCTATGCCTTGTGAATTTTGACATGCAATAAAAAACAAATTGTAGAGAATTATGTTGTCTTTCCAATGATATTAAAAAAAA
The DNA here is from genome assembly GCA_027924585.1 of Larix kaempferi. Classification (NCBI taxonomy): domain Eukaryota; kingdom Viridiplantae; phylum Streptophyta; class Pinopsida; order Pinales; family Pinaceae; genus Larix; species Larix kaempferi. The sequence goes on from BSBM01000047.1 coordinate 44,114,594, forward strand.
ATATTAATATCATTTAATGTGTCAAAATTTCATTTAATGAAATATTTGTCCTTGCAAATTTCAGGAAAAGTTGACAAATGGCTTGTGTGCACGCAAAATAATTTAATGATAAATGTATATTTTCCAAAATATATATATATATGACCATAATCTACACAAAATGCACTAGGACATGGGCTGGTGCAAGCTAATGCTGGCCACTCATGACGCGTTAGTCGCAATGGACTCCTAGAAAAACAGAAATTTGAACGTCAAAAAGCAATATTAGAGCTACCTACACAGATTTTTGGAATATGGCGCAAGAAGATGAAACGTAGACAATCGGATTACCTTCCAGAATATATAAATATTATTTAAGGAAATTAAGTATAACTCCCAAAAAATGGTGTTTTGCTAAGGTTGGTATG